>ML685934.1:1388562-1405565 GCA_007922175.1 Pelusios castaneus | reverse complement strand
TGTGCTGGGGGGCCAGCTCGAATCGGAGCCGGCCCCCCAGCACAGTCCAGGGGTTCGGGTGGTGGCAGACGCTCCAGGGGTGCTTCTGACGCCACCCGATCCCCCAGCCGGAGCGGCAATCAGCTGGAGCCGCGGCTTAAAGGGCCGCGGCTTCAGCTGAGTCCCGGAGCCCATATGTCAATTTCACTGCTCAGCTAGAGCAGTGAAATTGACATAGTTGACAGCTCCGATGTCCCAGAGTGGCGTTGATTGGCACTCTGGGACATTTCCGGAGGCCAATCATTGCGCGGTAAGCGTACACACAAGCTCAAACGCGCAACAGATGATCCGCAACAGCTGTTACCACTCTCGTCCGAGTGGTTGTTGGATTGCGCGACAACAAGGCAGTTAACGCGCAACAGCTCTGTTGCATGTGTGTACGCCATTGTTGCTATCGCGCGGTAACGAGCTTTAATGCGCGATAAACTGATGTGTACAAGGCCTAAATCCAGACAGTGTCACACCGTGCCCACATGCCCTGCCCTCTCGGGGGCATGCCAGGCTCCCCCTGTGCCCCCCCCGGCAGGGAGGGCATTGGTGTAGTCCTGGGGTAGCCCTATGTCGACTTAGGGCTACCCCAGGGCTACACTGACTTAAGTCGACTTTAGAAAGTCGAATTAAGCCTTAGGTCGAGTAAAAAGCAGGTTTAATAAAGTCAACTTAATTTTCATCAAGTCGACTTTATTTTGCTTAAGTCGACTTAAGCAAGCTGCTTGAGTCGACTTAAGCAAAGTGTAATGAAGATGCAGGGCCAATTAAGTCGACTTAAGCCAAGCTTAAATCGACTTAATTTGCCAGTGTAGACGCAGCCCTAGTGTGTCTACACTTAAAAATAAAGTTGACATAAAGGGAAATTTAAAAAGTCAACAGAGCGTCCACACTGGATGCCTAGGTCGACTTCTCGGGGCTTAGGGGGACCTAGAGGGGGTCCACAGGGGCAGGGAGGGCACCCCTTGCCCAATGCCAGGGGGCTCAGCCTTTGCCCCATTGTACCTAGGTACAATGGGGCAAAGGGGGCAGGGACCCTGGCAGGGCATGGGGCAGGGTGGGCAGGGCTCTGCCCTGGTCTGTGTGGGGGTATGCCAGGCTCCCCCTGTGCCCCCCCCCCAGCAGGGAGGGCATTGGTGTAGCCCTGGGGTAGCCCTAAGTCGACTTAGGACTACTCCACGTCTACACTGGCTTAAGTCGACTCTAAGGAGTCGACTTAAGCCTTAGGTTGAATTGAAAGGTGGTGTTATAAAGTCGACTTAATTTTCCTTAAGTCGACTTAAGCAAGCTGTAATGTAGACGCAGGGTAAATTAAGTCCACTTAAGCAAGCTTAAGTCGACTTAATTTACCAGTGTAGACGCAGCCTATGTGTTTTGTGATGCGGACATCTATACACCAGGAACTGGACTCAAGCCACCTCACTCATTGCCCACAAATACCAGTCAGATGCCAAAGTTTTTTGCTACTATCACAATGAGCTGCATTCAAAGCAATGAGCAGGTACTGAGCATTTCTATACTCCCCTGAACCATCCAGAAGTGCTGTTAAGCAGCTCCTGATTTATTTATTTTTGTAGACTGCAAATTGAAAGGTGTACCCCAGCCATCAGAACAGTTATCATTCTGGTGTAATCTGAGAAACCCAGACTTGCTAGGAGTTTACAACTATGCAATCTACAACAAGCTGAGGGACCCTGCTAATAAAATAGTGTTAAGCCCCTACCACTGTGTATCTGCATTTACCTTCCCCTGTGGGACCAAAAGTGGCCTGCAGAGGCTTTCAAAATGGCCTGCAATTCCCCTCCTGCTGGCTGCAGAAGGGAGCCACTGCCAAAGGACCCAGGTGGAGCACATTTCCACAGGGCTAAAAGACAAGTCAAGGCTCCTTCCTGCGGCCAAAGGATGGGAGATGAGCACTCCCCACCCCTTGGCTGTAGCAGGACGCACAGCAAAGTGCACTGCCTGGGTTCATAGGTGCTGGGGTACCTGCTGGAACCAGGGGGAGGAGAACACTGATCTTTCATGTCCCTGGCTGCAGAAAGGAGCCACTACCTAGGGAACCAAGTAGAGTGCACAGGGCTACAAGACACATACAGTTTCCCTGCTGCATCCAGGGAGAGGGGAGATCAGCAAGGAGGCAGCTTTCTTGCTGAATACCTTCTTTCTGGTTGCAGTGGGGGTAGGAGCTCAGCTGGCAGAGACTGGTGACCCTTCTGGATTATAAAAATGATATCTGTGTCTCTTGAGCCAAAAAAGGTTGGGAACCACTGCCCCTACAGTATTGTATGTGATACTTTGTCATGATCTATTATGTAAATCTCTGCCAAGGGATTTTCTGAAGTGTGTGTAATGTAACAAGTCAACTCAAAAAACAGAGTCCTGTGGCACTTTTAAAGACTAACATTTATTTATTGCATGAGCTTTCGTGGGAAAAAATCCCACTTCGTCAGATGCTTTGAACTTGACTACTTGGAAGTCAACACAAATCACTTGTTGGATACTAGAGAGCTATTTCTACACTTGCAAGTTAGTTCGAATTAAGGAAGCTTAATTTGAACTAACTTAAACCTTGTCCACATTAGACTTTCATTAGTTCGAATTAAGGGATTCCTTAATTCGAACTAATAAATTCAACTCCTTAGTTTGAACTAAGGGTTAATTTGAACTAGTTAGTTCGAACTAAGTCCAATGTAGCCATATTAGTTTGAACTAAGTGCTTAGTTCGAACTAATTGGCAGATTGACCTTCATGCAAACTGACTAATTCGAACTAAGCAAGTGCCCTGTATGGCCATGGCTAGTTCGAATTAAATTTCCAGTGGGGCCATGCTAGTTCGAATTAACTTAATTCGAACTAACTAAAGGTAGTTCAAATTGGTTAGTTCGGATTAACTAATTCAAACTAGCATTTGTAAGTGTAGACATAGCCGAGGTGTTTGCTCAAACAATTTCCAAAGCTGTGGCACAGTCAGTATCTGAGCAGTTGAAGAGAAAGTGGCCCAACTTACGAAACACAATCGTCTCTATGTCTGATTTGGTTTGTTGCTCAGCCAAAATCCAGCCAAGTCTTGGGCCACATCCCTTGCATGCATTTTAACAGTCTGTAAACTCAACTCAAAACAAACAACCTGAGACCAATACAAATAGGGCAGTTCTTCTGTCTCGCCTTCTAATGACAGAGGTTCAGGCCCCTACCTCCCGCCCCTTTTTTTTTATGGCTTGTGCATATCTATGCTAATACATTCCTAGTTCGGAGCCTGGACTTACTTAGCCCAAAGTACCTAGGCAGCTGTCTGGTTCAGTGTAGGCCTATGAGGCAAAGTACAACAGGGCTGAGGGACCTCCTTTAGGAAGCACTGAACAACCTCTACAACCCAGACCCACCACCACTGTGCCGGAGCTCCCCGGGAACGTGATCTGGAACCACTGGGGATGCTGCCTGTCAGGACTCTAAAGCTTTGGAGTCTAACCGTTCAGGTCTCTACACACCAGTGCAGCTGCTTCCTGAATCGGGCCTCAGAGAAGTCAGCACCCTGGCTCTGCCTGAACTCCCCCTATGGATGCTCCTGGATGGGACCCTGGGGAGTTCTTCCACACCCTCAAAGGGTCCATGAATCCCACCTTGCAGACAGAAGTGACTCATAGCCAGCATGGAAGTCAGAAGGGTTTATTAGATCTCAGGGTCACAGTGTAGAAAAACTTGGTTAGTAGCCTGATTAGAAGTTACAGCAGAAACCACCTGGAGAGTCTCAGAGCCCCATTCTCCAGCCCTACAGCCCCCAACCCTCCATAGCAGGCTGGGCCCTTCCAGCCAACCACGCCCCAGAGCCATACCCTTGCTCCTCCCTAGTCCTTTGTCTTCTTCCTGGGCAAGGTGGTCACTACTCCTGGTCTCCACCTGCCACAACCTGTTTCATCTGGTTAAGGGCAGGGAGTTCTGGCTCTGTCTGCGTACATGTAACTGGGGAAGGCACATCTGCCTTCTAGCGGTCTCTACAATGATCACACACTCAGGTCCCATCAATGAACTACATGAGGAATATATGTGGAGGGGGGGCACGGGAGGAGGGGGAGAATTGAGTCTTGCACACAGCACTCAGAGGAAACATTAAGAGCTTCTCCACTTTATCAAAACCATACATGGTGCATATATTTTACTTAGCATTGGAACAACTTACTATTTTTATTTTTGAGAATGGTACATCTTATTTGCATTTGAATCTTTGTAATTCATTGCCAATTTGCCAAAACAATAGATATTAAAAATATTAGTAAATAAAATTGCCTTATTTACCTGATAGACTTTCACATTATTGATTCTTTCATCAGTCTTTGTTGGAGTGCAAAAATATCATCCAAAATGAATCATCTTCCCTGCAGATCTTCTATGTGGCTAGCCTGGTGCACATAATCCATATTCAGCTGCCTCTCTGTGGGCAGTCTTTTCAGCTATTGATATGGGAACATTCCTTAATTTTAGCATTAGAACAGATAGTGTTGCAAGGAAATGTATACTTACACTGACTGAAACATGACTATCATTAGAATCCGTTCTCCAACCACCTTTTTCTATCCTGGAAGTTGCAGGCAGGTTGAGTGAAAATTGGTTTCATGTCAAGTTAAATAAATTTCTGTTCACCCTATTCACATGATGAAAGTCACCCTAGTGAAGTATGTGTAGTATCAGCTCCCTAGCTAGTGTAAATCAGCCTGACTTCATTAACTTCAGTGGATTTAGGGCAACCTTTACTAGCTGGCCCATATTCATTAATATATTGGACATTTGAGGCCGTATCTTTAAAAAGCAGAAACCGCTTGTCTATTTTTGTGCACAGTTATATTAACTGTTCTCTGGGGCTCTGCAGGGAGAGTAAAGAGAACTCCTAGATACAGACCTTTTCATCACATCATCAAAGATCTGCAGCCTATTCTACAAGATGATCTCTCACTCTCTCAAGCCATGGGAGACAGACCTCTCCTCGCTTACAGACAGCCCCCCAACCTTAAATGGATACTCACCAGCAACTACAGATCAAACAACAAAAACACTAAAGCAGGAACATATCCCTGCAACAGACCACGCTGCCAACTTTGCCCTCATATCTATACTAAAGACACAATCACAGGACCAAATCAAGCCACCTACACCTTCAAGGGCTCATCCACCAATAAAACAAACAGATTCTTGTTAGTCTTTAAAAGTGCCACAGGACTCTGTTTTTCTGCAATAGACTAACATGGCTACCCCTTTGGAACTCATCCATCAATGTGATTTATGCCATCATGCCTGAAATGCCCCTCTGCCTTATATATTGGACAAACAGGACAGTCTCTGTGCAAAAGAATAAATGCACACAAATCTGACATCAGAAATGTCACTCAAACACCAAATAGGGGAGCACTTCAATCTCTCTGCTCACTCCATTGATGACTTGCTAATAGCTGTGCTGAAACAGATGAGTAACAAATCACAGCTTCAAAGAGAAACTGCAGAACTCGAATTTATATGCAAATTTGACTCAGTTGCCTTGGGGTTAAACAGGGACTATGGATTTTTCTCTCCTTACAACAAGTGATTTGACCTCACCTTCCTGTATGTGCTATTCCCCAGTGTTTGAATCCTAACGTCTATTTTGATTTGCTGTTACAGTCTGACCTGATCCTATGTCACACACTTCCCTGCATTTAATTTCCTCCCATTCTGTAAATTTCCCATCTTCAAAGCATCTGACGAAGTGGGATTTTCTCCCATGAAAGCTCATGCAATAAATAAATCTCTTAGTCTTTAAAAGTGCCACAGGACTCTGTTTGTTTTTTAGATACAGATTAGGAGCAGAACTGCTCTGTGGAAATTCCTCCCAGTTTAAAAGCCCTTGCACATCTTTCCATAGGAGAGTCCAGAGAATACAAATAACAAGAGATTCTCTGGCCTTTTCACTATCCCCACCTCAAGCAACCTCCACTCTCTACTACTTATGGAGCCCCCAAAAGCTGCAGGAGGTCTGAACCATTTGGGTTCCCCTCTCCACCAAATCCTGCTTCTCACCAGTTCTGCAGTCATGGGTTGGGCTCGGCCTGCAAGTGGTAGGAGCAGGATTTGCTGCTTAGTGTCAGAACATTATTTTAAAATACATTTCTTATTGGTCAGATTCTTCTAGCAGTCACACCCATGGAATCCCGCTGACTCTCTAATGTTCCAGGAGTGGAACCGAGTACAAAATTAGGCCCTACATCTTGAAGTTAGGTAACATCCCCGGTTTACACTTTTTTAAAATAATGTTGTGATTTAGGCTACATCTCCAGTACAGACCTTACAGCAGCACAGCTATACCGCTGCAACTGCATGGCTGTAAGGTCTCCCACATGCCCATTCTGTGCCAACAGGGGAGAGCTCTTTCACTGGCATGATTAAACCCCAATGAGCAGCCATAGTTATGTCAGCATGAGAGCATCCCCCACTGACATAGCACTGTCCACGCTGGTGCTTTTGTCAGTGAAACTTACGTTGGTCAGGGGTGTTTTTTCATTTTCTCCCTCCCCCACCCCGACCAAAGTGCTAGTGTAGACAAAGTCTTAGAAGCAGCTGTTCTATCATCGCCCTATGAATACAATTTATATTCAAATGTTATCTTTTTAAAAATAGTGTTCTACACTAACATTTAAAGAACAAAAGCAAGTATTTGACTGGTGCAGTGGGTGGGAATATGTTTGTGTGAAATTCTGACTGACTGCTGATTGGCATGATCCTATGCCTATCTTTTCGTCATGTAATTGGTCTGTTTGATCTGTTTGGTTTGTTTCCTTCAAATTTGGGCTTATTGGTCTTAACCTTTGAGGTCTATCTTAAAACTTTCCTCTAAGATCTTCTGGTGATTACATCAGGTACACTTCCTGAACATTCAGATCTTCCCTACTGAGGTTTCTTTCTTTTACCCAGAAGCTATGAAGTCAAGGAGAGCATATCTAGCATATGCATTAGCACTAACATCACCAGCTCTACTGGATTAGGGAGAACGCCCAAGACCACGAAGATGAAAATCTTCCTCTTGCTCTACAAGAGGTTCAATAAAGTTCCAAAGGTTTAGTTCATTTTTTATTTATGTTATTTGTTTGTGATTGGATTCCAAACATTTTGGGAGGGGTTGATTTTATTATTTTCAAATAGCAGTCAGGCAAATGCTGTTCTCACCAGCTACAATGGCCTGATTCTTAGGACTTGTCTTCACTGATGGCGTCAAATTCGCCACTGAGAGTTCAAACTTCCTGATTGATTGATCGGGTCTGTGAAGGCCTATTCAGCCAATCAGGACATTCAATCCCTAAACACTACCCTGGCAACTGGGTAGCACTGATCTGAAGGGAGGTTCCCTCCCTTTGACTCAGCCCAGTGGATGTGTCAGGAATAGGAAGCTTGAATGCAGATACCCAAGTTATTTTAAGTAATTTGAGTATCTCCATTAGACTGCAGCTGAAAAGGGCAAGCAATGTAAACCTGCCCTCAGTTACACTAACACTACTAACACTCTTTTAAGTAATTTAACAGTTTAAAGGGGCCTTAGTGTAGCTGTAAATGACATTTATGTCCACTTTAATGCCTCTTTTCAATGGCCAACTGACACAAAGGGCCTTAGTGTGAATGATAGGTAGGCCCAATATGTTGGTATTCTTTAGAGAAATATATATTCGGGTCTGATTCTCTTCTTATGTTTGTTGTACACTATTGTCATCAGTTGAGTTATTCCTGATTTACTTTTACCAACATGAGCAAAGCACCAGATTTAAATTTATGCATTACAAAAACTTTGTTCAAGGCACTTAAAAAAAATCACATGCAGAACAATTTAGAAAAGGAGACATTATTTAAGTAAACAAGGAAGGATTGTTAATCGGTGTCAAGCTCGAATGCCTGAGGAAACAGAATTGGTTGTTTTCCTTACAAATTAAACTGAGCATTTCCTTTATGAAGAGCTTGCTGGAGAAACATACTAATTAAAGGTGACTGGAAATATGGGTCAGCATCCTGACTCCCTAAGCTACAGGTCCCTTCACTGCATGACTGAAGATGACCATTTTTTGAAAACTTCAAAATTTTTCATAGACTAGAAGGACAGTTTCCCAGCCTGTTCTAATACTAATACACTGCTGCTCTGCTTATGCAATTAGAATAGTGCCTCATAGAAAATCTGATTTATAAATTACACCTAGAATTGTTTAATCTGTTTGTGAAAGTGTCATGAGAAAAGGATTCCGACAGTAGCAAAGGTGGTTGGCCATTTAGATTTCATACAGTAAGAATCTTCCCAGGCAATACACCTAAGTATTAAAAGAGAAAAAAGAACTGCACAGAGTTTAAAATACTAGTCTCAAAACAAATTCAAAGGGTCAATAGAGAATGAAATGCTTATTTGGGGCTGCAGTGTCAGATGACATGGGTTATTTTGGTGCATATTTCTAAAATATTAACATACATTATAAAAATTACCCTTCATTTCAACACTGCTCTGCCCAATTTTTTTTTTAAGCCCTGAAAGAATAGCTTTGGAAAATGTCAATTTCAATGTATTCAGATGAGATTCAGAATGAATTTGATTCCTGGTAGTTTAATTCTTTGCAACATATGAACAGAATTTCTGGAGGGGATTTTTGATAGAGGAAACTGTAATACACTCATCTGAAAACTACGACTAGTTCCACTGTGAATTTCTCCATGAGAAGACGATATATGAATTTCTGAAATGGTTGAGTAAAATAAAGAAAGATTGATCCATTTGTCTCCTTCCTCTTTTGTAACAAGAGACTAACAGTATGGATCTGAGGCCTTGTCTACACGATCAGATTATAGCGCAACTTCTGAACTGCGCTATAAGAAGCACGTGATGTTTATTGCGGTGTAGCGCGTACACACGTCGCTCCTTGTTCCGTCACAGAATTCCTCGCTGTAATGCGCATTAGCGCACTGAATTCTGGGCACATATCCCAGCGTTCCATTTTCCCTGAGTAGGCGCTTGGAATCATGGGATGAAGGAAAGGAGCACATAGCAGCATGGGTAAACTGGATGTTTCCCATGGTGCAGTGCGTTTCCCTAGCGTCTTCCACGTTGCCAGTAGCAACTCGCGCCTATTTTCAATAGTGTTTGCATGGAGCGCGCCATTGGAAAGAAACAAAATCAGCGTCAGCATGGATCCTGCTCTGGTATCCACTCTCGCCCTCCACATGCTGAACACATCTCGGATGGTTGCTCATTACGTTCTTAGCTCCCATCCAGAGGATGACACAGAGGAGCAGCGGCTGATCGATGCCATGCAGAGCAACAGCACCGCGTTGCTCAGCACCTTCACCGACCATCTGCACACGGTCCAACGCCGTTTCTGGTCGCGAGAGACGAGCACCGAGTGATGGGATCGCATTGTTATGCAGCTGTGGGATGACGAGCAGTGGGTACAGAACTTTCGAATGCGGAAAGCAACATTTCTGGAACTGTGCTCAGAGTTGGCCCCTGCCCTGCGACGTAAAGACACCAACATGAGATCAGCCCTCACTGTGGAGAAGCATGTAGCGATAGCTCTTTGGAAGATGGCGACTCCTGACTGCTACTGGTCGGTTGCAAACCAGTTTGGAGTCGGGAGGTCCACCGTCGGAGTAGCCCTAACACAAGTCTGCACAGCCATCAATCGCGTGCTGCTACGGAGGACAGTGACGTTGGGGAATGTCAGTGAGATTGTGGACGGCTTTGCTGCCATGGGATTCCCGAACTGCGGGGGAGCCATAGATGGCACACACATCCCTATTTTGGCACCGGATCATCTCGCTACCGAGTACATCAACAGGAAGGGCTACTTCTCCATGGTTCTGCAAGCACTCGTGGATCACAGAGGGCATTTCACTGACATCAATGCTGGGTGGTCGGGAAAGGTGCATGATGCCCGCATTTTCAGGAACTCCGGTCTGTACCAGAAGCTGCAAGGGGGTACCTTTTTCCCTGATAGAAAAATTACAGTGGGGGATGTGGAGATGCCCACAGTTATCCTCGGAGACCCAGCCTACCCACTGATGCCATGGCTCATGAAGCCGTACACCGGCAACCTAGATCAAAGCAAGGAGCGGTTCAATTACAGATTGAGCCGCAGCAGAATGACTGTGGAGTGTGCCTTCGGCCGTTTAAAAGGCCACTGGCGCTGTTCGTATGGGCGGCTGCACTTGTCGGAGGACAACATCCCTGCTGTGATTGCATCTTGTTGTGTCCTCCATAATATTTGTGAAAGTCGGGGAGAAAAGTTTTGCCCAGTGTGGGCTACCGAGGCACAGCGCCTCAAGGAGGCATATGAACAGCCAGCCACTAGGAGTATTAGGGGGGCTAAAGGGGAAGCTTCTTGCATAAGGGAGGCACTCAGGGAGCATTTCAGTCACGCCCTCCCCTAGTTTTCTTTTAGGATGCATCTGCTGCACCTTGTGAAAGTAGCCATGTGTAAAAATAAAGCCTTAATGAAATGATTTTATTCTGTTTTTATTCAGACTTTGAAGGTTGGGGTTACAGGTGTGTGTAGCTGCGGGGCTCTAGAAAGTACGGGGGGGGAGAGCTAGTTGTTGGAATGCTATGATGGGACGGGTGCACTTCATAGAAATTCTTATAGGGACTACGGGGGGTGGGAGGCAGACGCGGCTGCAGTGTCTGTAGTGGAGCCCTAACATTAATCGCCTGGGACTGCAAAGCGACCATGCTCTTGAACAGTTCTGTTTGCTCCTTCATCACGCTTATCAGTTCCTCGGTGTGTGTTTTCAACATCTGCTGGTACTCAGCTCTGAATGCTCTGGTCGCAGAGGAGGATTCCTGTGCAGTTTTCAAGGACTCCTGTGTAGCTTTCAACACGTCTTGAAACATATCCTCCCTGTTCCTTCGTGCACGCTGCCGAATGTTTCTCATTTGGGCAGCGGGGGTAGACAACGGCCTTCTCAAGGTCTGTTCTAAAAAAAACAAATAATTGTCAAGCTGTTGTTTACACATAGCCAAGATAAGAAAATTAAACTTCCAGTAGCACATTACTCTGGAAGGTACAGTGCGGTCAACACCCTATGCCTTGCTGAAGCGGACAAGGTACGTCCTAGTAGACAGCTTTACTGGGGGCTAATAATCAGCGTTGGGCACAGAGATGGAACCAGATATCGCTCTCCTCAGAGTGCCCCTGCTTGCTAGAATACATCTCCTACATGCCGCGGGCAGTCAGCCTGGACCGTATGCTGCAGCACTGTTTGCGGCCATGGTTCCCAGGGCTGTGCTTTGCAGCTGGCGGGGCAAAGTGTCCGTCTTTGGGAGCGTTGGCACAAACGCCATCCCATCCAATCTGAGTACTAGGCTCTGGAGGTACATTGAAGAATCATTTACTGACCTACATGCAGATGATTACTTCACAATCATTGCTTGTGTTGATGCCCTCCTCATGGATGGGGAGTAAGGAGCGTGCACAGCTGGGAGACACAGCAAGCACCCCCGCAACACACAGTGATATTTTAACTTGAGATAGACTTTTAGCATTACAAAGCAGAAACTTACCAGAGCCCCCCTCAGCCGACTCAAGGGACATGCTGCAATTCATGTCTTCTAGAGAGGACTTATCAGCGGGGGTGCAGAACAGCTCCTGGCTACACGCTGCGTCGCTTTGCCTCGGGTTCTCCTCCGTCTCCCCCACCACCTCCTCAAGGTCCTCATCCAACTCCGTTGCGGCATTGACTTCATCTGTGGTTACAGATGTGTCCACTGTGGTGTTTGGAGTTGTTGTGGGGTCACCACTGAGGATGGCTCTGATCTCCTGATAGTACCTGCATGTAGCAGACGCTGATCCCGATCGCCGGTTTCCCTCCTTCACTCTCTGATAGCTTATTCTTAGCTCCTTCACCTTTGATCTACACTGCAATGTGTCTCTATCATAACCTTTCTCCGTCATTGCCCGAGAAATCATGCCAAATGTGTCGTAATTTCGTCTGCTGCCGCGAAGCTGCGCCTGCACAGCGGACTCTCCCCAGATGCTGATCAGGTCAAGCACCTCTGCCGTGGACCAAAGGGGTGCGCGTCTTCCACGACGGGTCGCCATTGCTACTGGAAACGCTGCTGCACTCCAATGCACTCCACGAGGAAAAGACCAGGAAATGAAACTGACGAAATATTTGAAAATCCCGGGATTCAACTGTGGGCGGGGACAGTTTCGTCACTGCCAAAGAGCGGGCGGGGGGAAGTCCAGAGAGGACGACTTGGGAATGATGGGACATTTCCGGAGGCCGATCATTGCGCGGTAAGCGTACACACGAGCACAAACGCGCAACAGATGATACGCAACAGCTGTTACCACTCTCGTCGGAGTGGTTGTTGGATTGCGCTACAACAAGGCGCTTATCGCACAACATCAACGTTGCACGTCTGTACACTGTGCTAGTTAACGCGCGGTAATGATTTTTAACGCGCAATACGGTGATCGTGTAGACAAGGCCTGAATTTGCTACCATAATGACTTGTAATTGGATCACTGGGTGTCAGAATAAAACTAACAAAAGTGTGACATGGAGCACATAATGGTAAGGCATAGGGATAAAATACAAAAACACTACTTCGGGACATATTTCTTTGGTATTGTGATGGGATTTTTATTGGAGCAATAAGGAGCAATGTCTGTGAAATGTTTCTATATAAATGTAACAACAGACAAGATCAATATAACTAAAGAGGAAAGACCTACCATATTGTGTAAATCAGAAAACTGTGTGAATAACTGATTTTTCAATTCACTGTCATACCATTTCAAATTTTTGATCACGCAAGAACTTGAAAAAAATTAATTTAGGGTTGAATGAAACACTTTGTTGGACCACAAAAATAAAAAGAAACATTGTTTTGTTTTTTTATAAAATACTTTTTAATCTTTAAAATAAACTGAAGTAAATTTTAAACAAAATTAATTTCAGATAAAAAAATCAAAATGTGTTTAAAAAATGTCAAAGGAAAACATTTTGATTCTTTTGGAATTTCTTTTAGTTCTCTCTCCTTGTTCCCCCCCCCCCCCCCCCCCCCCCCCAATAAAAACCCATTCATCTAATTCAACATGTATTTGCAAAATTCTTTGGTTGCCACAAATCTATATTTTTGGCAGGAAAAGGTTTATGCCAAAAAATTCACACAGCCCTAGTTAAATCCCTTACAAATTCAGGACATTCCATAAGAGAGGATAAATCTGAAGCTTACCTGATACTACACCCGTTCTTTCAAAAAGGAGAAAAACATCATTAACTACATTGGGAGACTTCTGTTCCTCTCATGCCACAACAATATTTATTTGAACTATACCAGGGTACGTTTAAAGATGAATTTAAGGAAAGCAGCATAATCTTTCCCTGCTGGATTTCCTCTCTTGTATTAGCTTCCATGGGAAGGACTGTGAAATTGATTGCTTTCAAAACCCTTAAGACTTTCTGAATCTGGTAAAAACTTTTTTAAAAACATTGCTATAAGGTACATATTTTACACAAGGAAAATATTTTATACTCTTTTTTTTTTTTTTTTTTAAATAAAACGCATCTACTCCCAACAGATTACAGGGTCATCCAGAAACTAGGTCCCTTCAAACACTTGATGGGACTCGCATCCTTTTCAATACAGCAACATCGCTGCATCTGCTGTTTAATCATAGCATAGTCATAGTTAAGTCGATTTAACAGAGTGGCTACACTTTAAGTCGACTTAAGTCGACCTTGTTAAGTCGACTTAACAGTAGACATAGCCGTCCACACTGGCTTTACATCGACTTTATAAAAGCCCAATGTGGACACGGCTTTGTGTAAGTCGACTGAAGCGTCCTTAAGTCGACCTAAATTGCCAGTATAGATGCACCCTGAGAGCCTCTACAACTTCATAGTCAACTAAAAACTCATGTTAGGTTTTTCAAGAGTCAGATTAAAATCAGCTGATGTTCATCTTGCTCTTTCCCTCCTCCACCCACTTAATTACCTTCTGCAACTTCCACAGGAGGAAATATTTGTACAGTGCTTTGAAGACATACAGAACTTTATCAGTGGCAGTTATTACGAAAACATGAACCTTTTTAATTACCTACGTAATACTGTCCTATGCACTTTTTGCAAACTGAACTCATTATGTTCTTCTGAGTAATGCCCCAGGGTTACTCTGAAACACATTTTTCACTAAGGTCATCAAAGACTGCTAAGAATTTTCCATGTAAGGTCATTAGAGAATGTAATTTTAAAACCTCCCCACTCTCCTGTCTTGATTCCAAAGACTAGTTGCTTTTTGGTCTTGGAGAAACTCTCATTTCTTTCATCAATTTATTAATTTTAAGATCAACCTAATACACTCCCTTCTCAGTATACGCTTACAGATCAAATCACCTTGCTGACGACTTGTCTACACTAGAGTTTGCCCCCCTAAAATGTCCAATCATTGCTAAATACTGATGCAGTACCACAAGCAGTACCAACAATAGGAGCTCTTAAGATGAAATCTGTCGCTATCATTTTTAGCGCCACCTTTTCTACACAGATTTAGATAATATATGGAATGTCTACACTACAAATGCTCTGGCAATGCAGTTATGTCTCTGAAGCACCGTAGTGTAGGCATTTGTTACAATGACAGAAGGACTTTCCCATCCCTTTAGTAAATCCACTCCTTCAAGAACTCTTCCATCTTCCTATCTGTGTCTATATCAGGGTTTAGGGTAGCTTAAATACATTTCTCAGGAGGTGTGAAATTACCAGACATTTAGGGAGTCTGAAGTAAATAGAATGAGTCCCATTGATTTCAAAGGGGGAAAAGCCACAGAATGATAGTAAAATACTTTATTTATCTACTTTTGATATATTAATAATTCCAGTACAGTGTAAAGCTCATAAATCCAAATCTTGGTTTGCTTTACTCACATGTGCAGTCTTACTACAAGCAGTCATCCAGATTCTGCGCTCATTTATACCAGAGTAAAATAACTATAACTCCAGTGAAGTCAGTGGAAATAGCAGTGGCACAGGAGCCTTCCAACTGGTGTAAGACTACGCTGATGACACAGTAAGTGACTCAGCCTACTTCCATCTGACTCATTACTGATCTAGTTACACAGCATAGTCATGACTGTTGGAGACGCCTGATCAAAGCCTATTCTCAGTGACACCAGCATAAATCCAGAATAATTCTAGTGATGCTAGTAGAATTTCTCCAGATTTACCCCAATGTAAATGAAAGCAGACTATGGCCTAGTGGAACTATTCACATGAAAAAGTTGAGCAAGATTTGGCTCAATCCTGCATAGAGAACTAGAACATGGAATACAGAAGTTGCATAGAGGCAAAAGAAAGAAAACAGACTGTCCTGCTTGAATGAAATAAAATAAAGTAATATTATGTGGTGCTCTTGTGGCGCCTTGCACCTTGAGCTATGCAAATAATTGGAGCTTGGGGGGGGGTTGGGAGAGGGGTGGTTTGGAATTGTTGGGTTTTTTTGTTTGATTGTTTGTTTTGTTTTTGGGTGGGGGTTGGGGAGGGGTTGGGTGCAGCTAACAAAATGAAAAACTGGAAAAAATGCAGATCTGCCTTAAATGAAATTTGTTCTTTTTTTTTCAGAAAGACAAAAATCTGTAAAATGTTTGTTTTGGGTTGAATGAATGACTATAGTCATTCTCACTCTTTGTCCCAAAGAATACTTAAGTATTTCTTGCAAAGTGGAACAGCTTTGGCAGGACAGGTTTAGAAACCTGTCCTAGAAAACCCAATAGCCAGATGGAAAGGGCATTCATATGGAATATAGAAGAAATGATTTCAAGTCCCTTTTCTAGACTGGATATTTAAACCTGTATCTCCCACATCACAGATGAACACCCTAACCACCAGGCTATTAGTTATAAACTGGGGGCGCCACTATTTCTTCCTTCAGTTTGTGAATGGTGCCTAAATCCCCTTGTGAATCTAGCCTAGAAAACTTTCTTTGGTGAATACTATTTGCAAATTTGTGTCAAATTCATGAATAGTTTCAGGTTGAATGAACTATTCATCAGAAAAATTTCTCTCAGCTCTACTTTCATCTATGTTTATTTCCAGTGTAGCGGGCTGACTAGTGGTTCAAATCCTAAGCTAGTGAAAATCGGCATAGTTTAATAGCTTTATAAATTTTAAAGCTAAAAGGGACCACCGTGGTCCTCTAATCTGACCACCTCTATAACACAGGCAATAGAACTTCCCTCAAATAATTTCAAGAGCATATTTTTTTCCACAAAACCTCCATTCTTGATTTAAAAATTGCCAATGATGGAATATCTTCCATGGTCTTTGGTAAATTATTCCAGTGGCTAATTATCCTGACAAAAATGTATTTCACTCTGTATTTGTCTCATTTCAACTTCCAGCTATTTGATTACATTATACCTTTTTCTGCTAGATTGAAGAGCCCATTATCACATATCAGTTCTTCAAGTAGATACTTGTAGATTGTAATCAAGTCACCCCTTAACCATGTCTTTGTTAAACTAAATTAATTGAGCTCCTTGAGCCTCACATTATAAAGAATTCTAATCCTTTAATCATTCTCATGACTTTTCTCTGAACCCTCTCCAATTTATCAACATCCTTCCTGCTCTGTGGCCACCTGAATTGGACACATCATTCCAATAGCTGTTGTACCAGTTCAGGGATAGAATAACCTCTCTACTCCAATATGAGAGTCTCCTGTCTATGCATCAAATGAATGCATTAGTCCTTTTCCCACACCATCACATTTGGGGGCTTATGTTCAACTGATTATCATCCCACTCCTAAATATTTTTCAAAGTTCTTGCTTCACAAATAGAATCCCTCATCCTGTAAGCATGGCCTACATTTTTTGTTTCTGGATCTATACATTACATTTAGCTGTATTAACTCACATATTTTCTGCCCATCTTAACAAGCAATCCAGAACTTCTGTATTAGAGATGTCCTCTTTAAAACAATAA
>ML685934.1:1359982-1385733 GCA_007922175.1 Pelusios castaneus | reverse complement strand
CCCCCCCCCCCCCCCCCCCCCCCCCCCCCCCCCCCCCGAGAAAGACATCTGAAACTGGTTAAATTGTCTCAGGTGTTGCGAGTAATGTAATTATTTACTTTCATTGCTGTTTGCCATTTATTTTTAATTCTAAAAGGGGGCAGTTCTTTGAGGGCTTAACCCTGTACTGCTGAAGTCAATGGGAATTTTGCCTTTAACTTCAATGGAAGTAGGATCAAACCCTAATCGAGATATTTTAACTGAAAGTTAATGGAGCATGATTGTTCAATAGTAGAATTACTTTGTGAATGGACCATAGGAATAATTGCACTGGTCAGATACATCTTCTGGTGGATGTTGAGAGTTAAAATATTTATGTGAGCTGTAGGGAATTACAGGGTTAGCTGTTTAGTGACCAAGAGCTGGGGGAAAACATCTGCTTTTATCAATTGTTTGAAGGGATCTGACTACCTGTAACAGATCTGGTCAAAAACTTTTAAACAGAAGATTCTTTTCATCAGAAAAAGAAGATTCCTGTTTTTAAAAATTTCCAATTTTGTTGAAATATCAATTTCAGAAAAATTTTCAATGAGAAATTGTCAAAATATGTTGTGTTGACTTTATCAATTTGACTTTACTATAACCTATGTGGAGAATTCATTTAGCTTCTCCTCAATATTCTTGTTTTCCTTGATTGTCTAATGGTCCCACTGCTTGTTAGGTGGGCTTCCTGCTTTTGATGTAGTTAAAAAGAATTTCTGTTAGTTTCTCTACAGAGTCTTTCTTGGCTTGCCTTATTTTACTTTTACACTTGACTTGCCAGAGTTTGTGCCCCTTTCTATTTTCCTCACTGGGGTCTGACTTCCAATATCTGAAGGATGCCTTTTGCCTCTAACTTCCTTTTTAACTCTCCTACTTAGCTATGATGGTATTATTGGGGTCCTCTAATTCATTTTAGTTATTTATTTGGGGGTATACATTTAGTTTGAGCCATGAATGTTGATGGACATGGGCCCACAGGACCCATGCACCAATGGTCTGCCCAGTGCTCTAAGCTGCAGGCTGTGGCACTAACAGCCTGCATAACGCTGCGCTTGGGAGCTGAGGCAGGGTATTTTTAAATCTCCTGCCCTGCCCTGCCCAGGCACATGGCCCAGGGCAGAAGATGGAAAATGCTCTCTGGACCTGGCCACGGAATGGCTGCTAGCAGGGTTCCCCGGCCCACAGTAAGAGTGAGTTAATTGGGGGCAGACTGGCCAGGAGGGCTGTGGGCAGGGGGCGAGAGCTGGCGCCAGGTGCATGAATCAGATGATATGCTACAAGCATTTCATAAAAACACATACCATCCATTTCCTTAGAAGCAAATCCTGGGAGGTGGTAAACATCCTCACTCAACTTTAGTCAGTTTTACGGTGACCAGATGTCCCAATTTTAAAGGAATAGCTCTGATATTCAGGGCTTTTTTTTACATAGGTGCCTATTGCCTCCATCCCATCCCAATTTTTAGTATTTGCTATTTGGTCACCCTAGTCAGTAAAACACAGAGTTACTGTGTTTGTCTATGCTGTAAAAATCACCACAAGTGATTCCAATACTCTGTATTTATATTTCTGTGTTATACTTACTCACTAATCCCATCCTTGATTTTATGTCAGTAGCCACACAAGATGTGAAAGCACAGAACTCAGTTCAAAATTTAGAGGTGTTTGCATGCAGGGTTCTGGAATTTTTTTTTCCAGAGAACTTCTTAGTTACTTCTTGGGTCACCTCTTCAACTGTTCTCTAGCTATCATACCCACATATCTGCTTCCAAAAACAGACTCACTAGGTAAATGCACAATTGTACCTTTGTATTCACACATGTGATTTTTCAAATGGAAGTGTCTGAAAATTGTGGCATTGTTCCTGACAACCACTTGAGAATTTGGCCTGGCTAGTTCATTCTGAAGGCTAGAATTCACAATCACAGTAACAGCAATTCTATCTTTTTCTGCCCTTAGTCTAGTCCTTCATTTTCTTTTACTACAAAATAAGTATGTGAACTTTGCCAATATATTGTTATTTTCTGTTATTTTTTCACCTGAGAACAAGAGTATGTTCTATTGTGGTCTCTGTGTCCCTGTATTAACTAGTTAACATTTGAACAGTTTGTTCTTTATGTAAATCACTATATAAGTGCGAAGTTCAATTAGCATTGCTATTAGTACTGTGGTGGGCTAAATTAGCTCTTCAGAGTTCAAGAGGACAACCCAGTTGACTCAGAACACCTTAGTCCCATACCTCTCACCCCCAAGCTTGTAAATTGAAGGAAACCTTATATTTTTGTGCACAATGCTGATTTTGTTTAAATCTCCTACAGGTTCAGAAATAGTTGTTTGCCAATTTGTGTCCACCACTGCCTATCATTTAACTCAGTTGGATATTACCTCCTGATAGATATAATAAGAAGCCTCATAGAAACCAAGAACCCACATGAAAGTCTCTTCCCCAAGCAGCAGGAGATAACAATATTTTGCTGACTTCCAGTTTACATATGGTGAAAAGAACAGCTAGTCCAAGACCCTAGGCAAGGAATGTCTTTGTTCTGGAGAAAACTCGATACATTTAAGCCTGGGGGGAGAGATTTTTGTTGTGCCCAAGCCCAGTGAAACCTTTGTTTGTCTTTATGAAGCTCTTTTACAATATTAAATGAGTTCCCATTGCCTAAATTGCTGATAATATTCAAATTCCAAACTATGTGAAAGATTGCAACATTCTGATAAGCAATAGGTGAGGCTCTAAAGATTCAGAGGTTTGTGTTCAGTCTGGACAAAGTTATCTAACACTGCAACAGTTTAGCTGAATTTATCTGAGCTCCCTGGGCCAGAATATGAGGTCAGGGTTTCTAATGAGATTTTGCACGAGTGGGGAGGCAGGGGGTTGTTGTTTGGTTTTGGGGGGTGTTTTTTGCAATGAGTTTGGCAATATGATCAGAACAGTGTTTCTCATGGTATTTTCATTTCTGTTTCTGGTTTAAAAATCAAGAATGTTAAAGATGCATGATTTTCTTTATATAAAACAAATTAATCTTTTCCAAATTTCACCTTTTGTTTTAGTCACAGTGTAAGTAAATGTTCAAAATAGGTCATGTTTTAGATTAACCAGTCTATAGCCTTAATAGATAATGATGCTGACCTCCTGTGTAAAATACTTTGGCCTGGATCCACAAGGAAACACTAAGAATTGTAGCACTGAGCACTGCAATGCCTAACTTTTAAGCCTTTAGCAAATCATTGGCTCAGTACTGCACTGCACAGAGACTAAATTAGGGGCCATGGGGCCCTGTGAAATTAATGGAAGGAGATAGGCAGGCTCCTTAGAATGCAATCCACAGATTCAGCAGGTTTGGGGAGTAGATGCCTAGATTAGCCAATAGAAGATTCTAACAAGAGAGGTGTGTTCTAAGCCCTGCTCCTCTCAGAGTTCAACTATCTCTGGTTGTAAGCAGGTGAGTGAATCCCAATCTTCATTATGGGGCTCCCTACTGCAGGCGGGCTCCAGAGACAGCCTAACTCTGCAATAAATAGCTAGGGTGATGGGGAGGAGAGTTAGCCTCCTGTTATAACTTTTAGCTCATTGGCTAGGGTACTCATCCAAATTCTGGGACATCCCCAGATCAAATCACCCCTCTGCCTGGTGAGGCAAAGGGATTTAAATGGTGATCTGTCAGGTGAGTGCTCTAAACATGAGACTGGGGAATATTATGATATGGGTCTCCAATTTCTCTTGAAATTGTTTCAATTTAACTATTTAATTGAATAATTCAATTTTAATTGGGTCAAAGAGAGAGCGTCACTCTACTGTCTAGTGGTTAGAGCACTCACCTGAGCGATAGCAGATTCCTGTTCAAATCCCTGCTTCTTACCAGGCAAAAAGGGTCAGGGGGACTTAACCTGGTATGCTTCCATGTCCCAGATGAGTACCCTACAAGACACTGGGGAAAAACATTAAACCTCCTTTCCCTCCTCCCCAGCTGTTTTCTATATGCAGTCAGGCAACCTCTGAGCATACCTCCCAGATTGGACCCAATAAGTAAGATGGGTGTTTAGGCAGGAGAGGTGTCTGAGGCCTAGATGGAGACAGCCCTGCCCAAACCTAGAAGCAAAAACATACATACTTAGAGATAATTTTTAATGCAAAAATTTAGGCACTGAGTGAGTTAGGTACCTACAAGGCTAAGCAGCAGCTAAGCTGGGATTTAGTGGCTCACAGTAGAGCCTAAAAACAGGATTTAGGCACTTCAGTCTGGGAGTTAGATGCCCAAGTACCTTTGTGTATTGGGGCCTTCGAGATCTACTGATGAGAAACACTAGATAAGGGTTAGGTTCCAAAGGGGTAGCCGTGTTAGTCTATTTGCAGAAAGTGTCTGATGAAGTGGGATTTTCTCCCACAAAAGCTCATGCAATAAATAAATCTGTTAGTCTTTAAAAGTGCCACAGGTCTCTGTTCTCTTTTAGATAAGGGTTAGGTATTTTTACTGTAATTCTAACCCTAGTTTACGAGCATAAATCCAGTCACCCAATATGTTATTCTGTGAATTACTACTAGTATTGACTTCAGTGGAACATGTATGGTGTTAGGTACAACACTATTCCTGGGGGAATGTATTTAATGTATGTGCATCCTGGGATTGGCTCACTGATGAATCAGCTGTAGATTCCTTGTTTTATTGTCTAAGTGAGACAGAGGTAGATAAAGATTTTTTCCTTTACTATTATGAAAATATTGTAATATTGTTTCGTGTGGCATAAGTGAACTCCATCTTGTTAGTTTCTTGAAGTAAACTCTTTCTTGAGACATATTATTGAACCTAAAAATACCTTGATGAATTCTCTTTGTGCATGCGAGTGAGGACTGTAAGTGCAGGTCATAAAAAGACACCATATTAAACTGTTTAGACAACAGAAAAGAGAGAGAAAACATCCTGACCCTGAAGGCGGAAGAATGCATATCAATGACCCTGAAATTCCAAAGGGGTAGCCGTGTTAGTCTATTGTAGAAAGACAACAGAGTCTTGTGGCACTTTTAAAGACTAACAGATTTATTAATCGCATGAGCTTTCGTGGGAGAAAATCCCACTTCGTCAGACGCTTTGAAGATAGGAAAGTTACAGAGTGGGAGGAAATTAAATGCAGGGGAGTGTATGACATAGCATCAAGTCAGGCTGTAACAGCAAATCAAAGTAGGTGTTAGGATTCAAAACACTGGGGAACAGCACATAGAGGAGGGGGGAGGTCAATTCACTTGATGTAATGCGAGAAAAATCCATAGTCCCTGTTCAACCCCAAGGCAACTGAGTCAAATTTGCATATAAATTCGAGCTCTGCAGACTCTCTCTGAAGCTGTGATTTGTTATTCATCTGTGTCAACACAGCTATTAACAAGTCGTTAAGGGAGTGAGCAGGGAGGTTGAAGTGTTCCCCTACAGGTTTTGCAGTATTGCAATTTCTGATGTCAGATTTGTGTCCATTGATTCTTTGGCGCAGAGACTGTCCTGTCTGTCCAATATATAAGGCAGAGGGGCATTTCCGGCACATGATGGCATAAATCACATTGGTGGATGAGCAGGTGAACGAACCCTTGATGGAGTAGGTGGCATGATTAGGCCCTGTGATGGTGTCATCAGTGTAGATATGAGGGCAAAGTTGGCAGCGTGGTCTGCTGCAGGGCTGTGTTCCTGCTTTAGTGTTTCTGCTCTGTGATCTGTAGTTGCTGGTAAGTATCCTTTTAAGATTAGGGGGCTGTCTGAAAGCAAGGAGAGGTCTGTCTCCCAAGGCTTGAGAGAGAGTTGGGAGTAAAATGGAAACTTTGGGTTTTATTCTGCAGTCATCGTCTTGGAGCATCAGATGCCTGACTGACAGAGACTTGGCTCCATACCCAGCCTAGCTAGCCACTAGGCTGACTTGAGCAATGAATGAAAGGACTAGTGATTATATGACACCAGAGTGCAGAACTTCTTGGAAAAACAAACATGGAGTCTTGTGGCATTTTTAAAGACTAACAAATTTATTTATCACATGAGCTTTTGTGAGAGAAAACTGCTTGAAGATGCTTCAAGATGGAAAACTTAGAGCATGGGGGGAAAATTAAATGCAGAGAAGTGTAAATCATAGGATCAATTCAGACTAGTTCAGCAAATCAAAGCAGTTGTTTAGACTCAGGCTATGTACACACGAGAACAATTGTCCTGCAATAAGTTATTGTGGGACAAGGAAAGCGCTATAAATATAGCACTTTCTTGTGTACACACGTGCTGTTTCTTTTGCAAAGGAGCATTCATGCTCCTTTGCAAAAGAAGAGCAGTGCATGGTGGCAACCTGTCCCACCATGCACTGCCCACAGCCAGCCCCCTAGCCCAGCTTCAGGGCTTCCGGTGGCAGCGGGGGCTGCATTGCCAGCCCCCGCTGTCATCCGAAGCCCCGAGGCTGAGCTGCTTAAGTGCTGCGGCGCCTGCTGACTCCCGAAGCCCGGGAGCTGAGCTGAGGGGCTGGCTCGAACCAGTGTGGGCAGCTGGTTCGGGCCAGCCCCCTAGCTCAGTCCAGGGGAGCTGCCAAACCAGGCAGCTCCCAAAAATACTCAATTTCACTGCTCTGCTAGAGCAGTGAAATTGACATATATGTCAATATCACTGCTCAGTTAGAGCAATGAAATTGACATATTTGACAGCTCCAATGTCCCAGAGTGGCCTTGATTGGCACTCTGGGACATTTCCTGAGGCTGTCTATTGCGCAAAATGAGTACACACAAGCATTACCGCGGAACAGCTGTTCTGCGATAATGCTACCACTTTCGTTTTGAGTGGTTTAACTGTTGCGCGGCAAGAGGGTGTTGCCACGCAACAGAGAAATTGATCGTGTGTACGCTATTTGCTTTATTGCGTGGTAAGGAGCCTTACCGCACAATAAAGTGATCGTGTATACATAGCCTCAGTGTGGAACAGCATATTAGAAGGAGGGCGGGTAGAAAGAAGGCAAATCACCTTTTGTAATAAGAAAGCCAACCAATATCTCTATTCAAGCCCAAGATAATGGTGTCAAATTTGCACAAGAATTCTAAATTTAGTTTCTCTTTGAACTTCTTGGGTATGAATGTGTGTGTGAGAATGTCACTGCTTTTTGTTATTCTTACCTTTATAATAAATGCAGCATGTTGCCTTGTCCCCTGAATAAGATCCTGCTAGTCTTTTGTATAATATTAAGTATAATATTTTGGCAGAGAATTGCAAAAAAGGGGGAGTGTTGGCAAAATATCATGCTTATTGTAAATTCAGTGTGCAGACCCTCCACTATAGTAAGGCAAGTAGTAAGAAAAAGGGTTGGATTCAGTATCTTGTTAAACTCTGTAGAATATAGGAGTTTAAACAGTGACTCTGTTAGAACTCTGAAGGATACAGGAGTTTGGCAATACTGCTCTCGGGTGTAGATGTTTTAGTGGTACTGTTTCTCTGGTAAACTCTGAAATTGATTTAAGAAACTTGTTTAGGAGAAAGCAATTCAAAAACACCCCTAACGAGGGTCAGAAGACACAACAGATGTGATGTTTTGCTCAGGAAGTTACACCTTTTAAGCAAATATTCAAACAAGACCACGAGAAGTGGTAAAGTGGAAGGTATTGGCAACAGGAGTGCAAAGCCCATTAGATTCTCTCCGAGAGGCACTCAGGCAGGGAAAACAAAAAGAAAAAAAGATTAGAGAAAGAAGGACAAAAATCAAAGGGAGTGTTAAGAAACTAACTATAGAGCAAGGTCGAGCTCCTATTAGTCACAATTTCAGTAGTAGTTATCCTTGCCATAGACACCCAGTACGTAAGGACAGAGAAATTTAGCCTTCCCTGACAGCCAGGCTGGCCCCATCCATACTCCACCCTTTCCTGCCAGATTACATCACTGGCCTTCGAAACAGCGACAGGCTCTGACCTTTCCACAGAAGCAGCGTAGGCCGAAGCCCCTCCGGCAGAGGGGCTGGGCTGCCACTGGCCAGCCTGAGGGCAGGAGCAGGCCAGTGCTGTGGCATGGCATGAGCCTGTGGTGCTCTGGGGGCTGAGACTGCTCAGGCTGGTAGCTTGCTGGAAACTGGTGCGGACTGGCCAGCCTGGGACCGAGGTGGGTCGGTGAGCAGCTGCCACAAGCCAGCCTAGGGGTGAGAGGGCCTGGACTCAGGCAGGCCTGTGCAGTGTGGGCCAGCAGTGCTCTGGGAGCTGAAAAAACAGAGTCCTGTGGCACTTTTAAAGACTAACAAATTTATTTATTGCATGAGCTTTCGTGGGAGACGGTCCCACTTTGTCAGATGCTTTGAAGGTGGGAAACTTACAGAATGGGAGGAAATGAAATGCAGGGAAAAGTATGACATAGGATCAGGTCAGGCCGTAACAGCAAATCAAAACAGATGTTAGGACACAAACACTGGGGAACAGCACATAGAGGAAGGTGAGGTCAAATCACCTGTTGTAATGAGAAAAAAAATCCAGAGTCCCTGTTTAACCCCAAGGCAAAAACTGGGTCAAATTTGCATATAAATTCGAGTTCCGCAGTTTCTCTTTGAAGCTGTGATTTGTTATGCATCTGCTTCAGCACAGCTATTAGCAAGTCGTCAATGGAGTGAGCAGAGAGATTGAAGTGTTCCCCTATTGGTTTTTGAATGTTGCAGTTTCTGGTAGCTGGGGGACTCAGGCTGACAGCGGTCTGGGACGGACCAGCCACCCAGGTGCCGGGATTGGTCAGTGGGCCAGCCAGCTGTCCTCAGGCCAGCCTGTGGGAGGGGCAGGCCAGGCCGTTAATCAGGTGGGCCAATTCTGGGGCATGGCACAGGCCAGTGGCAGATTGGGGTCTGGGAGTGCTTGGGCCAGCGGTGCTTCAGGGACTGGGGGCAGACTGGTCAGTCCAAGGCCGGTGTGGGTCAGTGAGACAGCCAGCCACAAGCCAACCTGTGGAAGGTGCTGAGGCAGGCTGGCAGCGCTCTTGTGGCTGGAAGCATTTGGGCCAGCGGAGCCGGGATGGACTGGCCAGGGACAGCCTAGAGGCAGGTCAGCACTGTCGCGCAGCACATGCATGCAGCAATCTGGCAGCTCAGAGACATCAGCTGGGGTTGGGCCAGTGCTGTGGCATGGCATTGACTGGCAGCACTCCAGGGGCTGGGGCAGATCAGCCATCCTGGGGTTAGTGGGGGCAACGCTGGGGTGCGGGCTTCAGCACATGGGCCACCCGACACTGGTGCTAGAGTGTTCCAGCACTGCGTGGGAGGGGTGACCCAGGGAGACTGGCTGGCGCTCAGCCCACCTGTCCCAGAGTGGGACTGTGATGGGAGAGGGGGTGGAAGGGCCAGGGCTTAACTTTCCCATCTTCAAGCATCTGACGAAGTGGGATTTTCTCCCACGAAAGCTCATGTGATAAATAAATCTGTTAGTCTTTAAAAGTGCCACAGGACTCTGTTGTCTTTCTAAACAAATGGTTCACGAGCTTTCCTGGCCTTTGTGAATCCCTTACTAAACATCTTAAGCAAAAGCTCAGATTCGCTACACACTGCATAGTTGCTCTACCAGCAGGGAAATGAGCAGGGCCGTCCTTGGGGGGGGCGAATGGGGCGATGGCCTGCACTGTCCCACTCCCAGCGGGGCAGTGTGTGGCCCACGCCGCAGCCCCCCCACGGCCGCCTTTCCTCCTGCTCCCACTGCCTTTGGCAGCAGGGCGGCCCAGGAGCACTTCCCCTGGCTGGTTCCTAGGCCGGACCTGCTCCCTGCCCCCAGGGCGGAGCAGGCAGGCCCAGGGGTGGGGCCGGTGCTTGGGCCCTGGCTTCTGGGCTGGCCATAGCCACCTGGGGTCCTGGTTGTGTCTGCAGCGGCAGCAGCCTCGGCTGGGGATTGCTCCCCACCACCCGGGGCCGCGGCTTCGGCTCCCCGCCTCCCCGGGCCGCAGCTCTCTGGGGCCACAGCCGCAGCTCCCCGCTACCTGGGGCCGCAGCACCCCTCTTCCCGGGGCCAGGGCCGTGCCTCGGCCTCGACTCCCTGGGGGCAGGGCCGCGTCAGCGGTTCTGCGGCTTCCGGGGCTGGCTCCCGGGGTGGGGGGAGAGTCCGGGGTCCCTGGGGGATGGAGCAGGCTGCCCTTCCCCCTGCACTCTCCACTAGCATGGGGGGGTGGGGGCCCCGCCTAGGCCGATTGGCCCTGGGCCCTGCTCCCCCCTAGGGATGGCCCTGGAAATGAGATAATACTCCTGATTTGGAAGATGTCCCTTGTGATCCTAGCTGTTGTTGATTAGGTAACTGAGTACTGTGGTATGGATTGGGAGTTCCTAGAGTGGTTGCAGCTGCACACAGAGTGGTGCCTATTAAAGCACCAGAAACAGTGTCACTGACTCCAGAAAAGGCGCTGTGGTAAGGGTTTCTAGATCCTTTGGCCTACAGAACCCCCCTTTCAGATTTGCTGTTGCTGTCTATACCAGGGGTAGGCAACCCCCAGCACGCGTGCCAACAATGGCACACGAGCCCATTTGGAGCGGCACTCGGCATCCTTTGTGGCGCCACAGAAATTGCCACTCCTGCCACTACAAGACACTCCAAGTGGCTTCTTTCAGGGGCGGCTGCAGTGCGGAGGTCCCTACCATGTCCATACCCCAGACATATCATGTAAAGAAGCCGCCCAGAGCAGCTCCTCTCTGTGGTGTGCTGCTGCAAAAAGGAGTCACTCCAGGCATCTTCTTTCCATGGCGTGCCTGGGGATATGGGTCCCCAGGCACGCTGCCGGGAGGAGCCACTCCAGGTGGCTTCTTTCCACGAGTGGGCCATCAGTACCAGCTGAGGGTTGAGGAGGAGGGGCTTTGCACAGGGGTCGGCAAAGGTTGCCAACCCCTGGTCTATACTCTTCTTGGCTTTGGTTTTCCTTCTTCCTCTGCTACACTCTCACATTCTCAGCATCACATTTGTTTGGGGAGATAAAGGCTAAAACCACAGATGGCAAGTTAAGGACTATTGTTGCTATTAGCCTGTATTTTAAAATGATCTCACGGGGCTGATTGGTTACTTTACACAGCCAGACACACACTTCTGGTTTTCTGAAATTTTATTACACTTTGGATATGAAAAGTTTTTGGTAAAGAACAGACTAAGGTAACTGTGTTGCAAAGATTGTACTTGGTGCCTCAGGTTTTACAAGCACAATATGCCACCTTAAGAAATGAATAAAAAACGTAAAAATCAGCTCAGTAAAAACAGTGGCTGATAAACACAGCACTCTGAGTAAGAGAATGGAGAGTTTAAAATTACAAAACCACATTGCCAGTAAAATGTTAAAACTTAGGGCAGCAAAGAAAAACATAATAAAGCTAAGATGTAGTAAATTGCAGGCAAAAGTATGTGATTTAAGGAAATTAATACTATAAAAGTTGAAGAGATTCAGCTGAAAATTGTAAGATGTTATTGGAAGAGAATTCTTGGGTTTTTTACAGCCATTCTGAAGGAAAAATGGGCCGTTTCCCCCATGGAATAGTCTGTGAATCCTGACTGAAGTCATTAGAATATGCATAATTTTGTTTAAATCACTAAAAGGAAAGAAAAACGTTTCCATTGGAAGTTAACTGCCTCCAAATGTATAAAAGAAAATGTAATTTGTATATAGTTGTGTGAAAATTAAAGCAGTGCAAGGGGGAAAAATTGTGTGTGTAAATTAAGAGTGAATAAAACACTTGGTTTGTAAAACCCTGCTTTTTAGGTTTAAGATGAATTGTTTTATTAACATTTAACCCTTTGGGAGCTTCCATGCTTTATAAAGTTCAATATCTTTTAAGGGCCGAAAGAATGTTGCTATGGCCAGAACCAGGAGAAAGGGAAGAGATTCTCCCCCTCTCCCTCCCCCCCTTTTTTTTGTGACAAAGTAATACACTAAGGTGCTGCAGATAATGAACATTTCTTCAGCAATAGTGGGAAGAACTAAAAATTGCCCAAGGGAATACGGTTGTCTCTGGATGGAAATTTACAGGATGTTATTTAATTGTAATACACCCAATATAATGGGAAAATGAATCCTCCAGAAACCCAAGATAGTAAAAAGTGTGAATTTTAAAACCCCAAAAGAAGGTCATCTTAGACATGAGAATCCCACTGTGAGCAGTTTGTCCAGCCATTATTTAAAGTTTGAAAAAACAAAATAAATATAGATCAGGTCCCAAAATCTAACAAGAAACAGGTGAGAAGGAACTTATGAGAAGCAATTGAAAAGAGGACAGATGCTTTTAACAGCACCAAGGAAAACATGCTAGTAAACAAAATGAATGCAATGGGAGCTCAAAAAAAAAAAAAAAATTAGCAACATCTGTCAAGGTGTCATTGAGCCATTTAAGCTCTGTACCTCTTGCAGGCTTTTGGGATCCTTCCGGCTAACACTTCTTTCATAATAGCATGTTTGCAAATGCAAATGTGGGCAACTGATGTGGCAAAGTTCCAAGGGGGTAGCCATGTTAGTCTAAGTTCAGCATTTATTTTTCTTCCCATTCTGTAAGTTCTCCATCTTCAAATCTTCAGCAAAAACCAATAAATTTGCTGTTACAGCCTGCCGGATCCTGTGTCATACATTTCCCTGCATTTAATTTCCTCCCATTCTGTAAATTCTCCCATCTTCAAAGCGTCTGACAAAGCGGGATTTTCGCCCATGAAACCTCATGCAATAAATAAATTGGTTGGACTTTAGAAGTGCCACAGGACTCCTTGTTTGTTTTGCTGACCTAGACTAACATGGCTACACCTTTGGAACTTTTTAAGGATGGAAACTATAGAAGAAAATGTATAAATCAGTAAAAGGGCCAGGGACCATTTGGTAATGTAATATTAATTATCATATTTGTTGCTCACAGCAGCCCAAATCAGTAGGCCTGTGCAGCTATGGCATAAGCCAGGAGGGAAGAGGGAGCCTCTTGCTCAACCTTTGCCTTACCCTGCACCCCACCTGATGCTCTGGTGGCTGTCCTGGGATCTGTGTTTCAGGAAAAGACCAATAAGCTTATTTATGCATAATATCATGGGATGGTTACCCACAGCTAAACGGATATTATCCATAATGTTCCACCCATTGTTAATTGTTTTAATATTAAGCTGTTCATGCTTTCTAATAATGTGCTGTGTGTGCTGTTAAATTAAAAAAAAATCTTAAATTAAACCATAAACTCAAATTGCCTCCCAGTATGTCGCCCCTAGACAGTTATATAAGGTGTGACCTATCCAATAGATTCAAACTATAGGGTCAAAAAGGGGACAATGTGTGCTATCCCCAGGAGCTGCACAGATGAATCAGATGTAGTCTCCTTGTTTTATTGTTCCAGTGAGAGAGAGGTAGTTATAGATTTTTCCTTTACTATTGTGATAAAGGTATAGTATTGTTTAGTGTGGCATAAGTGAACTCCATCTTGTTAGTTTCTTGAAGTAAACTCTTTCCTGAAACTGATACTATTAAATCACAAAATATCTTGATGAATTCTCTTTGTGTATGTTATGTGCTGGGCATAAGACGATGCCAAATTAAACTGCTCTGATAACAGAAAAGAGAGTGAAAACAGACTGTCATCCTGACCCTGAAGGCAGAAGAGTGCATATCAACAACTCTAAAGTCCAGAAGGATCCACCCTGGGAACGGAAAAAGTACAAAAATAAGAGAAAAGCCATGCTTGCAATTAGCTAGTGATTAACCGCCATACTAAACTGGAGGCATCATGAAACAGCAAGGCCCATAAACTTACATGAAAGCCAGTCACTATAAAAGATGGGATAAAACCAGAAAACTTTGAGTTTTGTTCTGCAATTATCATAAGTCACTAGGCGTGGTTCTAGCAACACATAAAAGGACTGTAATTATATGACACTAGTTTGCAGAACTTGGGTATAAATGTGTGTGACTGTGACAGCTTTTTTATATTCTTACATAGAAAATAAAAGTAGCATATTGTCTTGTGCTCCCCAAACAAAATCCTGCTATTCTTTTCTTTTCTAAGTATAAAATGTATGGGTGGCAAAATCTGCTCCACAGGTATTAGAAAAATACTATCCTGTTCATCCCAGCTTACTTATGTGCAGCTTGGGTCTTCACAGTTTAAAGAACTTCCTATGAGGCGTTGAACACCCTCACTACTCATTGAAATTAGCAATTGATGGCACTCAGCAGCTCACAGGACTGCAGCTTATTAGAGGTATGTTGGAGAATGGGTAGCATACTACTTCAAAGCGTCTGACGAAGTGGGATTTTCTCCCATGACAGTTTATGCGATAAATAAATCTGTTAGTCTTTAAAAGTGCCACAGGACTCTGTTGTTTTTCTACAATAGACTAACATGGCTACCCCTTTGGAATTCAAACACAGAAGGTAGAGTTGATCAGAAAAACTGGATAGAACAGTTTCACTGGAGAAAGCAGTTCCAGTAAAATTTGACATGCTTTGTGAAATTTTATAAATTTCACTGAAAATTTCAGAGAAAAAGGTACTGCGGGCCATTCCAACCTTTTTAAAATGAGTAACATTTTTGGAATGAAGCATTTTCCTTTCAAAATAACTTTTCATTTTGAATTTTCTTGAACTTAGGTTATAATAATAAAATTAAAGTTAAAATAAATTGTATCCAAATGAAACACTTTGATCAATTGGAAGCGAGGTTTTTCTATTGCAAAGAATTACAAAATTTTCAGGTTTAATTCTGAATCTGAATTAGATCTTTCAATTCTCTACAAAACAGAACTTCCATTTTCCACACAGTTGTAACCAGCAGTAAATGATGGCTAAAAAAACTGCAGCATATGGTTTTCTTTATATAAATGTCTCCAAAAAGACAACTATTTCAAAGCACATGATCTCTGTCAACGCCTCAGAGTGCCAACTATCAGAAGATAAGATGTATTATTTTAAAAATCACTCAGCACTGTCCCAATTGTGTGAATTAAGTCAACACTCAATGTTTTAAAAAAATCCTACACTGGGAATGGAGATGGAATTCAGATCTGTTCCCTATGATCTATCCTCTTAGTCACTGCTGAAACCACTTATTTGGGTTCGCCTTTCTCTAGGAGCCTCTTATGCTCTTCTGGGAACCTTTCCATTTTAACTGGCAGGGGTAAGCAACTGTATCCCTAAAGTGACCAGTTTTCATCCTGATGCTACTAGATTCAACTTTCCCTTCCAGCTAGTAAGCACTCTTAGCCCTGGTCTACGTTGCAGGGGGCATTTTGGTGGCAGTCAAAGAGAGATACACAAGTTATTTAAAGTAACTCCCTTTGACTGCCTAATGCCTGCTTACCTCAGTGTCTGCAGTGCGCTTAATTGACAGGAAATGCCCTACTATCGATTGATCAGGAAGATCAATCTGATGGTGATGAATTTGACATCATCAGGGAAGACAAGCCCTTAGTTTCTAAGGGAAAAGGAGAGACCAAACCTTTATGTCGGTGGAGGTTGCTTATCCTCACAGAGATGATGTTTCTACTGTAGTCAGTACATGCTGTGATCTCTCTCTCTCTCTCTCTCTCTCTCTCATGTAAAATCTCAAACTTCATGAATTTTTATGGTGTTGTTTATTTTCTGTGATGTCCCGGTCACACCAATGGTAAAAATGGACACAGATGCCCTTGGTGTGCTGATGAATCTAGGCATAAAAGATCTTGTCCTAATAGGAGTAAAATGTTCCTGTATGCAAAAAACATTTAAGGTGATAAGAGCAGGTAATGGTGGTGTGGTTTTTGTTTTTTGTTTTGTTTTGTTTTTCTTCTTTATATACTCCTGTCCAACTACAGGAAAAGCCATGGTGGTAGCTTAGTGTATATATACCCCCAACAGCACCTTTTTCTGCATTACTGTCATCCTCATGTACATAGCTTGGACGAACTGAAAAGAAATGACTGCCCCTTCTCTGATCTAGTTTATCCACTTCTCAGCACCTGAGATTTGCATCATATTTTTTCCTTATCACTTTGTGTCCTGTTTTCATTGCTCTATGAAGTAAACATGATTTTTCAAATCTTATTATTTAATATCTCCACTAATTTCTATAGAAAGACATCACCTTGACTTAAGTGGCAGGTTTGTTTGGGTTTTTTTTAATTGCTTTTAATATTCCATCCACCCATCATGTTTGATAAATCAATAGTTTAGTATGTACAATGCCAGAGAGAATTAATATACAGAATACCTTTGACAATGAAAATCATACATGTCATCTCATTATCAACAATAACACTCTTGAAAACAGTTACCAACACTTTAATGATTACAACAGCTGCTTGGACATACAGAAATAAATGTGGCAGGTACAGCAATATAATTGAAGAGCTAGATGATCTATTCCAGTATACCATTTAGTGGGTGATCTTTTCAGAGTTTAAGTACCCTCTACAAAGGAATTAAAATATATTTGGTATTTCCAAGTGTGTGGTTCTTGATTTTTTAAAATCAATTAGAATATTTTAGAGACTTCTTGGTTATGAGCAAAGGACACTGCATAGTATAATTGTCCATATATGACTAGAATAGGAGGAAAAATATATAAAGCTATGGTCTAGGTTTTGATGGTTATATAAGCTATAAAACCAGAGAAAGCAGAGTGATTTGTCACCAGTATCCCATGGTGACATTGTCTTTTTGTTTAATTCTTTCTTGAGTACATGGTGTTCCCACAAATCATTGTTTTACTTTTCCTACCATTTCTGTTTTTCTACTTTCATAAACCATCTCAGTCCCCAGTTAAGATTAAACAAGGAAGAAGATATTTTAATAGATGTGTAAAACAGTTACCTGAGGAATGTTTAATTATATCTTCAATTTATGAAGCTAGTATTTTCATCCACAGATCTCACGGTACTTTATAAAGGAAGAAAAACATATTTTCAAAAATGGAGACACAGAGGCACAGAAACTGGACTGAAGTTACCCAGCAGGTCAGAGTGTGGACCAGGAAGAGGACCCAGGTCTCCTGAATCCTAAGTCAGTGTTCTACGCGCTAAACCAGTGGTTTTCAAACTTTTTTTCTCGGGACCAAGTTTGAAAAAAATCATTTATGCCCACAATCCAACAATTACATCTTTGAGCAATGCATTCCAGTCTTTTGGCAGTGGCAACAGGGGGTGCCGCAACCCGGTCCCTAAAGGTCTACGACCAGTACTGTGTCCCGACCCTAAGTTTGAAAACCACTGCACTGCACTTCTCTGTAAATAAGGTCGCCTTTAAAATGTATTATTTTATGGTTCAAAAAGCCCCTGAGTCCCTCCTTCCTCCAAAAAACAATGAGAACAGGTGATTGGGAGTCAGTAGTTCTTGGGTTTTATGCCTGCCACTGTGAATTTTTGGACAACCTACATAGGTCACAATTTTCAAAGACTCTGGTGTGTGCTTTTGAAAATGTAGCCCTTATTCTTTGTCTTGGTTTCTCCATTTTTAAAAGGAGGTTCATAGAACTGCCCACTTTAGTCACAGGCTCTGAGCTCATCAGATGAATCGTCAGTTGTAAGTACAAAGAAAGCCTTGTTACTACCTTATCACTGTTACGTCAGCAAGTTACTCTTATTTTATCACATCATTACTAACGATTCACAGAATTTTATGAAGCACCTTGTATAATATTCTGTGGGCGATATCTTGTAGCAGAAGGACATGGGAAGCAATAAACTTATTGCTAACGGTGGCACAAGAGGCAGGAAGCTATAACTTAACAGTCTTGTGACTGTATGATTAACCCAGATATCAATATCCAAAGGGGGAGCCATGTGAGTCTATTGCAGGCTATGTCTACACTTCTTAATTTAAGTCGACTTAGCGTGTCTACACTTAAATTTTAAGTCGACTTTGGGGGGACCCTACAAAGTCGACCTAGAGCCTCCACACTGGATGCCTAGGTTGACTTGTAGGGGCTAGAGGGACCTGGGACTGGTCCACGGTGGCAGGGGGGGCACCCCTTGCCAAGTGCCAGGGGGCTCAGCCTTTGCCCCATTGTACCTGGGTACAATGAGGCAAAGGGGGACAAGGACCCTGGCAGGGCATAGGGGCAGGGTGGGCAGGGCTCTGCCCTGCCCTTCCCTTTGGGGGGGCATGCCAGACTCTCCCTGTGCCACCCCCCTGGCAGGGAGGGCAGTGGGGGAGTCCTGGAGAGCCCTAAGTCGACTTAGAGTCGAGTGAGGGCAACTCCAGGTCTACACAGTCTTAAGTCGAGTTTAGAAAGTAGACTTAAGCCAAAAGTCGACTTAAAACAAGGTTTTATAAAGTCGACTTAATTTTCCTTAAGTCGACTTAAGAAGCTTGCTTAAGTCGACTTAAGGAAAGTGTAGTGTAGACGCAGAGTAAATTAAGTTGACTTAAGCAAGCTTAAGTCGACTTAATTTACAAGTGTAGACACACCCACAAAGTCCTGTGGCACTTTTAAAGACTAACAGATTTATTTTTCAAAGCGTCTGACAAAGTGCGATTTTCTCCCATGAAAGCTCATGCAATAAATAAATCTGTTAGTCTTTAAAAGTGCCTCAGGACTCTGTTTTTCCAGATATCAGTAGGTTCTAGCAAAGCTAAGCACCTACGTATAGCGTTCTACCTCATCAGGAGATAGCTTATTCTTTTCTACAAACAGAGTTGCACTGGCTTAGTGTAAACCCCTGTGTGGACACTCTTACTTTGGTTTAACAGTGGCTTGACTTGATTTAGGTTAAGTCAATCAGGAACAGATTTAAGACTGGTTTAAACCAAAATAAGTGTGTCCACAGAGGAAGTTGTACTGCTTTAGCTTTATTAGTTTAAAATTATATAAATCATTTGGAATTAAATCAATTCAGCTCTGCATGTTGACAAGCTCTCATAGCACCCATCTCACTAGCAACATTTCATTTACCTCCTTATATATAAGTTCTGGCTTTTGATTCATGGTTCAACATTACTTTCCACATCTCTAGTATTTTTCAGTTGATGATCTCAAGTGCTTGACAAACTTTAATGAGTTTAACTTCTATTTTTATAAAGAAAGAACATGAGATACGAATTTATGAGGTGACTTGTTTAAGAAACAGAACCCACTTTTTCTCCCCCCAAACCTCTCCTTTAACTACTAGACTAGCCTACTAACGGTAACAAGAGGAGGAAATGCGTACAGAATGGAAATCAATGAATGGAATACTACAAGATGTTACAATGAAACCTGTTGCTTCTTTGTTGCTCAATTAAAAATAAACAATAAACGTGTGTGTTCCCAATAGGTATTGCCTTTATACTAGGTGGCGGAAATACAACTTTTCCAATCATTTAGTTATTATAGTATGTATTCATGGTACTCCACATAAACGTGCCTCGTCTGGTCACATATGCACTGCTCAGTGGCACGAAACCAACAGAGGGGTGCCAGCCTAGGCCCTTTTTGACTCGCACAGGGCACTAAATGCTCTTTGATTTCAATGGGAGTTGAGGGATAGTGACATGTTGTTGGGGCTGCCACAGGTCAAGTGTGCTCACCCCCTGTTTGAAGCAGGTAGTGGTCACTGTATCCCCACAGCTGTGTGCCCCACCCCCCTTAATCTCAGGAGGTCCAGCTTAATGGCTAGTCCACATGACTATTCTCTCTCTCAGAACTATATGGCCCAACAGCCAGAGGCAATATGGCTGCCCCTTTCCTTGCGGCAGCATAACCCAGAGGGTTGCGGTCAGTAGGATGGCCCCGGATGGCAGGACAACATTGCCCAGTGGCCGGGATAATTATAGTCCCATCCCATCTCTGGAGAATAAAGTGCCTATTGGCACATTGGGGAAGTGGGGCACTACCTAGGGGTGTGTGGATCCAGGATTAGGGGGGCTCAGGCTCTCCTTGCTCTCCTGAGCCCCAACCCAGGGCCCTGGCAATGGCAGGGGATACTTATCTGAGAGTCAGTGGGAAACACATTAACTGATTCTGCTAATATAGCAAGGTTTAAGTTCCCTGGGCTACTTCTTACCCTGTCTTCTGTGGCAATGATCCATGATTCCATGGGCCTCCCAAATCCTCAGCCAGTGCAGTCCTGACAGGTCATTCCCTTCTCTGGGTTCATCAAACAGCCTGGAAGATCATCTCCCTTCAGCAGCCACATCATCTCCCTTCAGCAGCTAGGTCTGCCTAAGCTGCTTGGCTCCCTCTTATACCCAATCACCGGCTGAGGCATGACCAGTGGGGTCAAGAGTGAATGGTTTCCTCGGCTCACAGGGTAGAGTTAACTCTTGGAGAACCACTGACAGGGTGTGTCTACACTTGTAAATTAAGTCAACTTAAGCTTGCTTAAGTCGACTTAATTTACTCTGCGTCTACACTACACTTTCCTTAAGTCGACTTAAGCAAGTTGCTTAAGTCGACTTAAGGAAAATTAAGTCAACTTTGTTAAACCTGGTTTAAAGTCGACTTTAGGCTTACGTCGACTTTCTAAAGTCGCCGTAAGCCAGTGTAGAGGTGGAGTAGCCCTAAGTCAACTCTAAGTCGACTTAGGGCTCTCCAGGACTCCCCCACTGCCCTCCCTGCCAGGGGGGTGGCACAGGGGGAGCCTGGCATGCCCCCCCAAAGGGCAGGGCAGAGCCCTGCCCACCCTGCCCCTATGCCCTGCCAGGGTCCCTGTTCCCCTTTGCCCCATTGTACCCAGGTACAATGGGGCAAAGGCTGAGCCCCTTGGCACTTGGCAAGGGGTGCCCCTCTGCCACTGTGGACCTGTCCAAGGTCCCCCTAGCCCCTGCAAGTCGACCTAGGCATCCAGTGTGGACGCTCTAGGTTGACTTTGTAGGGTCCCCCGTAAGTCAACTAAAATTTAGGTGTGGACATGCTAAGTCTACTTTGTTAAGTCGACTTAGCTAAAGTTGACCTAAATTTACAAGTGTAGACGTAGCCACAATGTTTAGGGTATTTGCCAAGCTGTGTGTTAGCTAAGGGACAGTGAGAAAGAGGTGTGTTTTACTATTATGATTCAATGCTGTGAGTGCATTAACAATCATGGCTCTGTTAATTGTTTCTTGTGCTTCTGCAGATATATCTTTGAGGGGAACCTTCTACACACTGGCAGAGTGCATCTGCCAGATAAGAAGCAACCCAGGAGGTAGCAAGGAGGATAGGTTTAGAGAGGTGCTCTGACGGTGCAGATCAAGAATACAGGGTGTGGAGAGAAACAATAAATGAAAACTAAAACAAACAAGGAGTCTGGTGTCACTGTAAAAAACTAACAAATTTATTTATCACATGAGCTTTTTTGGGAGAAAATCCCACTTCGTCAGATGCTTTGAAGATGAGGAATTTACAGAATGGGAGGAAAATAAATGCAGGGTAGTGTAAGTCATCGGATCGGGTCACACTGTAACAGCATATAGAAGAAGGTGAGGTCAAATCACCTGTTGTAATGGGAAAAGAACAAATTGAAGCTTCAAAGAGAAACTGCAGAATTGGAATTTATATGCAAATTTGAATTTGTGAAGTCAGGACTGAATAGGGAATATGGATTCTTTTCACCTTCCTCTATATGCTGTTCCCCAGTGCTTGAATCTTACCAACTGCCTTGATTTGCTGTTTTACAGTGCGACTTGATCCTATGACTTATACTTCTCTGCATTTATTTTCTTCCCATTCTGTAAGTTTCCCATCTTCAAAGCATCTGACGATGTGGGATTTTCTCCCATGAAAGCTCATGCGATAAATAAATTTGTTAGTCTTTAAAAGTGACACAAGACTCCTTGTTTGTTTTTCTGGATTAGACTAACATGGCTACCCCTTTGGAACTTGAAAAAATAAAAATAGATAGCCAGGAGAGGAAGCAGGGCTAGGAGCAAATTTTGCAGATGATAAAAGTGATGGAGAGCCAAACAGAGATCCTGACATCCATAATTGTGCTACAGACAGAACAGCTGCATGCTTCCCTCCCCTCCCCCTTGCAGCCCATACAGAACTGCTTGCCATATCCCTCCCTCCCTCCCCTCCTCTCCCCCTCCCCAACTCCACCCACACATTGCTTACCTCTTCTTGCCCCTCGCAGTCTGTTCACTCCACTCCTTTAGAAAGGTTCCCCAATGATCCCAATGAAGACATGCACTCAGCCAGGTTGCAACTGTTTAGTGATACCACATACGATTTCCAATGTGAGTGGTATGTGGGATGTGCGGTCAGAGTGGATTTTATTTCCTTATTGAAGCAAATTCTCTCCGGCTATTTGGTTAACCCGTTCTGTGATGCAATGTACTTCTCTAGTGGAGTGTCCTTGTTTGGTGAAGGCACTTTTAAGATATATCCCAGACGTTCTCCTTGGAGCCTATTGTGTGGTATTTGAATTCCTAGCTGGAGAGAACAGATTTCTTGGTGTATTTCGGGTGGCTACTGGATCTATGGTGATCTATGGATTTCTCTTCTGGACTACAGGAAACTGCACTGAGATCCAGTCCACAGACTCAGTATTCAAGCTCTATCTTCCGCCTGAAGGACTGGGCTGGACCTGATCGGTGCTCAGTCTGGCTTCTAGTTTTGTACCCTGCTAAAACTAACTACTGATTGGTCAGGAGTTTCCAGCTTCTAAGGAAGTGGGGTATGTGTGTTAATGCAGGAATGTCTGCCCTTAATGAAGCTTCCACACCAGCTTCAGAACAGATGCTGAGAATAGTTAACAGCTTCCTGCATTCCCTCAAATGTGCCGAAATAGCAACTGCTTCTTTTCAGTCCCTCAACCCTCTATCTATGCTGCCACTTTGTCTGGCAACGTTTCCGTATCAACTCAGAGCAAGTAGAAACAGCAGCTCAAGTTTTTGGCTGAACACCAGGCAATATGAAAAAGAAAAGGGAGTTACACAAGGTTAAACATAGGTATAGAATTGAGGATTGTGGGGACAGGCCTGGAGACTGGTCTTTGCGTTGACTTCTTTAGATGGGGTAGCCTACATTATTGGACTTTTCTCGAATTAATGCACTCAGCCTCCATAGTAAAGCAACTATCAGCTTTATTGAATAGGTCCACAATCCAAGGGCATCCAAACAGATCTAATCAAAACTGCTAAAGCTCTGTTCCAGCATATGCAGGGTCTCCTGTAAAAACTGGGATGAATTGTTTGGGACAGTGTCTTTTCTAGTTGTTCAAAAGTCCTGTGAGCAGTTTAGGACATCAGGGGAGTGTGGCGAAACTGGTGATGAGCAGATGTGTAAATCTTGCCTCCTTGATTTCAGATTTAAAAATAAACACTGGTGAGTTGAACAGGGAACTGGGTGTCATCCAGTGTGGCAGAAAACAGGATGCCCTTCCTATAATATGTGTAAGATGACTATTCCAGCTAATTGTATTGTTATGTGACATCACAGCCTCTTCCTTGTGATTTAGCACACCAGGCAGAGTTTCGGGAATGATGACATAGGCAGGAATTTAGGAACAACAGAACAGTGTTTAATACTGGAATAGGGTATGGAGGCAACCCATCTCCTGTTGCTGGTCTGCAGCACTTTGTCTCATCCTGGCTGGAAGCAACCCTCCCTTCTGACCTTCTTGTCAGGGTTACTTCCTGAGTCCTGGGTCCTTCTGCTCTGGAAGGAGCCACTATATGTGTCACACACAGTCATTACAGAATCCTTGTATCCCAGTAAATAATTATTTTAGCCAGTCCTGATGTTTTATCTTCCATCATGGCAAATCTCATGTTCTTCTACATCTCTTTCTAGAAGTTTTGCAGATCTTGGGCCATATCTAGACAGGGCCCATTGTTACTGGCGGCCATTCAGAATGAAGTGTTGAGGGAGGTTGAGAGTCTATAATTTATCAGCATAGATAAACCAGAAATTATTTCTTTCACATTTACTAAGTCATCATAGAGAACAGGTCAGGTTTGTGTGGAGCTAACTTCCTGCTTATGTGAAAGGTTGGTAAGAAATGGCAATGGGGTTTTATTTTAAACAGAATACAATAAATGAATAAATGTTTACCATGTTTTAGAAGGTATTTTTATTTTGGAGTTTCCAGGGAAAACTAAACATTGAAATGTCTATAGCTTCCAACAGGCCATTACTGCACCCTCAACCTTTCTGATGTGCAAAGAAAAAGCTTAGAAGTGATGCCTGGGAAAGCTTTAATGCAGTTCCTAGAGCTGATTATTATGGTCGCCCAGGGCATTATGGGAACTATGCAGTTAACACCCTATGCCAGCATTGAAACTTTCCACCTTTGTGTTTTTCAAACAGACATGGTACTCTGTTCATTCCTCTTCTGTGTTAGCATTCCATGAATATTCTAGTGAGCAAGTTTATTGACAGCAGTTTTTGAGGAAAGAGAAAATGTTAAGTGAAAATTGGGAATATTTGCAAAAAGTGAATCTTAATATTTTTTCCATTAGCATTTACACTGGAAACTTGATTTTAAGAGTTACCTCCATCTAGTCAAGAAAGAGAGAGCCACCATGTGACTTAAAGGTCCAATCACAGAACGAAGCACAAATCCATTGAATATATTAAGTTATGAGTTATTCAACCAGCCCTATGAAACATGATTTCAAACAGAATTATTTTTATTGCAGGTATTGTGACATAATAAAAACTTTATGTGATCACTCAAAGGACAGGCAAATCTTGCTTGTTTAATACAGACTGTCTTCTATCAAAGGTAGAGCAGAATTGTACATCAGTACATCTGGTGATACTTTGCCGATGTCTCTCCAAACAGGAGGCTTTCTTTTGTGCTGGTTTCACTATTTGAAATAAAATATTTAAGAGATACATGTATGATAATTCCCTTTCCCCACCCCCACTGTCAAAATAAATATCTACCACATACTAGGCTGGAGGCAGGAGTCTTAAAAGCCGCAGGATTGCCAGAATTCTTCATTTCAAGTGACAACAAATTCCATAGAAGTCTTGACCCCCTACTTGGTTGCTGATTAAAACATGCAGTAGCACCGCAGTATTGATAATCCTAAATTTTCAAATTCCAAAGGGGTAGCCGTGTTAGTCTATTGTAGAAAAACAACAGAGTCCTGTGGCACTTTTAAAGACTAGCAGATTTATTTATCGCATGAGCTTTCGTGGGAGAAAATCCCACTTCATCAGACGCTTTGAAGATGGGAAACTTACAGAATGGGAGGAAATTAAATGCAGGGGAGTGTATGACATAGGATCAGGTCAGGCTGTAACAGCAAATCAAAATAGGTGTTAGGATTTAAACACTGGGGAACAGCACATAGAGGAGGGTGAGGTCAAATCACTTGTTGTAACGAGAGAAAAATCCATAGTCCCTGTTTAACCCCAAAACAACTGAGTCAAATTTACATATAAATTCGAGTTCTGCAGTTTCTCTTTGAAGCTGTGATTTGTTATTCATCTGTTTCAAAACAGCTATTAACAAGTCATCAAGGGAGTGAGCAGGGAGATTGAAGTGTTCTCCTATTGGTTTTGTAGTGTTGCAATTTCTGATGTCAGATTTGTGTCCATTTATTCTTTGGCGCAGAGACTGTCCTGTTTGTCCAATATATAAGGCAGAAGGGCATTTCCGGCACATGATGGCATAAATCACATTGGTGGATGAGCAGATGAACGAGCACTTAATGGAGTAGGTGGCTTGATTAGGCCCTGTGACGGTGTCTTCAGTGTAGATATGAGGGCAAAGTTGGCAGCGTGGTCTGTTGCAGGGATATGTTCCTGCTTTAGTGTTTCTGTTGTATGATCTGTAGTTGCTGGTAAGTATCCTTTTAAGCTTAGGGGGCTGTCTGAAAGCAAGGAGAGGTCTGTCTCCTAAGGCTTGAGAGAGTGAGGGATCATCTTGTAAAATAGGCTGTAGAT
>ML685934.1:1344883-1359972 GCA_007922175.1 Pelusios castaneus | reverse complement strand
TTGAGTTTTAAGGTTCATGTTTAAGTTTTTATTTCCACAATCCTGAAAGCTAAAAACTTAGACTTTCTCTATGTGGAGGATGAAATTGCAATGGCTCTACAGTTCATGCCTTTAGTTCTTTCAATGCCTGTTTGCATACAGACACTCTTTTTTGGTAAGAAAAATGCTAATTTTGATGGAACTTAGGTAAATATTGTACTATCCCCCCAGTATTCTATGAACCTGATTGTCTTGAAATATATAGTGCCAGGTCCACCGCAGATGTAAACTGGCATAAGTCCATTGACTTCAATGGTGCATAGTGTTGCCAACCCCAAGCATTCTAAAATCATAAGCCAGGCCTCAAAAGAATTATGGGACTGATTTAAAGATCAGGAAATTTAAAAAAAATAACTATTAGGAACCCCAAAATGTTACAGGATTGGTCATAAAATCAGAAGGGTTGATAACGCTGTGTGCTGATATATGCCAGTTGAGGATCTGGCCTTAAATTGTCAGCAACCAGCAAATCTCATCTCACCCCCGCTTCATAACTAACTACAAGCTAGTGTCATATGGTAGTTTTTTTTCTTTCCCTTCTTTATATTCCTTCTCTCTTCCTCCAGATGCTCTGTCTGAATGCAGCTACAGAATTCCAGAGCCTGTCATTGCAAGCGCCTTTCCTTGCTCAGATGGATTTGCCAGTGTGGAAAGTTGCTATAGCAGGCAGTCATGCAGAGAGGTATAAGTGAAGCAGAAGCTTTAAATTCAGCTTCCGGCTCCAACTCCAGCGTAAAGAAACCTTATACTTCAGATCTCTGTTGCCCTCTAGTGCTTCTCTTTCAAATCTTTCCTATAATCATTGCAAAATTCAACAGCAAATAAATTCATGTAAACCTTCAGAGTCTCTCAATATTGTAAATGAAATACTTTGCTGGGGTCATTAGTTTTAATATTTATTTAGTGAAACAAAATTTTATGGACACAGCTTTGTATTTTCATAGCCTTCATAATAGGACTTTTTAGTAGTATTATTACTTACTTGTACAGCACTTTCCATCATCAGAGTGCTGTGCCAACAGTAACTAATAACTGCATGCTCTAGGAAATAGAGCCAACTAGATTCCATTCCTCTAAGTAAATGGCTTTAATCCGATGGGGAAGGAAGAACAGCTTTGTTTTCCTTGGAGAAAAATGATATTCTTATAAAGTTCTGTAGTACTGCCAGTGGTACAGAAATCAGCACCTTAGAAATAGATATAACTACATGGGCACAGCATTCCATCAATACAGAGAGAAGGGACCAAGCATAGGATGCTCATCCCCTAATTCATGGAAAGGGGGACTAACATCTCAATGGCATTATCTCCTCCTGAAAACCTGCTAGAACTCCTCGTGGAAGCGAGTGTGAAACTTTTCGGGTGGGAGGCGTACAGCAGGCACTGACCCACAGACCTTTAATATCTGAACTAATGGAATAACTGGTAACAGTGATAGGCTGATATCCTCTGTGTGGACAGCCACTAGAAGAAAGCTGAGACACATACTTTACCAGGCCCAGGAGACACTGTTACTATTTCAAATTGCTGAAAATTTCATCAGAGAGGCCAAGGATTGAATTGGCACTTCAATTTGACAGGTAATCAGCTTGTTTTAGTACACTCAGGGTCAGATTCCCAGCTGGTGTTTATCAGAGATGCTCCAATGAAGTTAGTCATGCTTTGTCTGATGTACAGCAGTGGGCATCTGGGCCATAGTTTTCAAAAAGCTTAAAACTCAGTTGGAGTTGTGTACTTGTGTTCAGTATAATACAAATGGACAACTGGAAAGTTTCTGAAATAATGGGTGTTCTCTACAATATTCTTTGATGTAAAACATTCCTTGCAAACTAGATACAATAAATAGAAATATCATTAATGACATTGCTGAAGTTTTTTCCAAAAATAAACCTGGCCTGCTTGAGTTCTAGGATCGAGTTTAAACATCAAATCAAATGTTGCATTTCTGGCCCTTAGGCTGAAGTACAGGCAAGGGAATGTAATAGATAGAATATATAATTTGCCCCCATTGAGTGTAGTAGATGGGATTAAATTACTCTATGTGATTATAACATATTGTTCCATAATTCAGGGGACTGAGCCTCAGCACAAACAGTTTAAATAAAGAAGCTTTAACTCGTGCCACACAATAACACTAAAAATGAAGACAAAATGACTATATTGTGTAAAATTCCAGAGGGGTAGCTGTGTTACTCTAGTTCAGCAAAACAAACAAGGAGTCCTGTGGCACTTTTAAAGACTGGCAAATTTATTTATTGTGTACGTTTTCATGGACATAATCTACTATTTTTCAGTCTTAAAAAGTGCCACAGGATTCCTTGGCTATGTCTACACTAGAAAAAGTTAAATCGACTTTGTTGAGTCGACTTAATAGGGTCGACTTTATTAAGTCAATTTAACAAGGTGGTTACCCTGAACATGGACTTAGTAAGTCGAACTAACTGTCCTTAAATCGACTTAATAAAGTTGATTTAAGGATTAATCCATGTCCACACTGTGCTTAAATTGACGTAAAGAGTCGGCTTAAGGGTCAGGTCAACCTAACTGGCGGGTCTTACTAAGTCGACTTAAGTTTTCATTAAGTCAACTTAAGGAATTTCTTAAGTCGACTTAATGAAAGCCCAGTGTGGACGGGGAGTAATTTAGATTGACTTAAGGCTACTTAAATTGACCTAAATTGCCAGTGTAGACACACCCCTTGTTTATATTGTATAACTCTGTTAAACTAAAAGAGAGAGCTAATATCACAGCATCTCTCTTCACAAGCACTAGTATGTAGAATAAAAGTCACTGAGAATATTTCTTTCTGATAACATCACAACACTCTGCCCAGATTTTTCCCTCATCTTCTGATCTAAACTTCATCAGTCTATTTCCCCGTATCCCAGCCAAGTTCTATACCCCCGAACCATTTTTAAGAACTTTAATTACCTTTGCCAGCAGGCTGACCATGAGCATACAGATGATTTTGCACACTGATTCAATACTTAAGGAGTTAAATGCAGCTTTTATGCTGATTATTCAATGGTTGTTAGCTTACTAGATAAATGAAACAATAATTATGGGTATTTTGGTATCTGGCACAAATCAATGAATGTTCTTAAATGACAGATCTAATAAATATTTTTTTAGCTGTTATAATCCTTTTATAGCATCTTGTTAAAGCTTCTGACAACTTTGATAACAAGGAAAAAAGTATATTCTTGTAATAAATGTTCTTAAGAAATCAATAAGCTTTTCTAAATCCTGTTTTCCCCAAAATTTTATGTGAATCAGCAGCTGATCTATTATAGAAGAGATCAACCATGAAAATAAGAGAGGAGTTCATGAAAATGACAAGGATAGTTGGTATCATATCTTTGACATTCTCAGGGATGCACACAGGATTTGATCCAGTGTCTACAGAAACTAAGGGAAAGAATCCCTGTGACTTCAACTGGTTTTGGATGAGCCTGTGTTCATCAGATTACTTTCTTTTTAATTACACAATTTTTAACATGTCAAACTGAGCAACAACCAGCTGCACAAAGAATAAATTGAAAGATCACAAATGTACTTTGTAACTGGATAAAGTATGTTTATATGTTTTACTCTTACTGGACAGCGGGCTCAGGTGGGAATGTGTGTTCATGCAAAAGTAACTCCAACATATAAAGAATCTTAACTCCTAATCTTTCTAATAAGAGCACTGGTTTTCTCTACAAATGACATAAATAATGGAGCTCAGCTCCTCAGCAAGTAACCCAAAAAAGAGTCTGAAAGATCACCAGAGACTTTTTGAATTAGTAAAAAGTCGGGGGGGGGGGGGGTAAATTAATCAAAAACCTGGGGAAGTAAAAATCTGAGAAGAGGCAGCAATCAAGTTAAGGAGAGTTCTTCATGTAGAATGGAGGACTTTGACAGAATTCTCTGCCTATCCTCTTCTAGCTCCTGTCCCTGTTGTTGATACAAGGAAGCGAAGCCCAGCTCCATGAAGGGATTTATACATTGCAACATCGTAAGGGGCAAAAAATATGGCTCCCTTCTGAGATGGACGCAGAGGGTGGGCCAATCCCCTGCAAAGGGGCGGAACCAGGGTCTCCAATCCTGGCAGACAGGAAGCAGGAGGGCGGAGCACAGAAGGGCAGGATAAGAGGGCAGCCCTCTCCCTCAGTCAGGCCCCAGTCAGCACTGGGGAAGCACCGTACTCCACTACCCTGGGCTGGATGCCCCACCAAGCCTCCAAAGAGGCTTGGCCCCAACTTCCCACTGCCTGGGGCCGAGAGTACCACCCTGAGTGGCCGGTGCCCAGCCGGTCAGAGGAGACACCAGACCCCTGGAACGTGAGGGAGCAGCCTCCATGGGAGAGCCAGGCAACCAACATCCTGACCCAGAGCCCCGGGAATCGGAGACGCCGACCGGCCCCTGTGACCTGGAGGAGCTGCCCTCGGCTGAGGATCCAGAGGAACAACCTGTTGCCCCGGAGCTCTATGGACCAGAGTTGCCAGTAGAAGCCAGTGACCTGAAGAACCTGGACAGGATGCTGCCAGCCTTACCACCCCCACATGAAGCTGATGGGTTCAGGAATTTTCCAACGGCCGAATAACCCGGTGTCTCGTAGGAGACTCGAACCAGGTGCCCCAGGGGAAAGGGAGAGGGGAGAGCCACCTGGCCCAGTGGTCACTCGGCAGCTTTGGAATCGTAGACCTGGGGCAGCGTGTTGTGGTGGGAGACCCGCTGCCCCACACCAGGGATACCCCGGTGCCACCTGGAGCGTTGGAACCATTCTGCTATACCCACTGAGGTTTGTTAGTGGTGTTCCTTTCTCCTGTGAGCCCCCTGTACCCACCCCTGACTGGGAGACTGACTCTCAGAGACTGCTGCCTGCCCCGCCCTGCCTGAGGGCCGGGAGGCCTGGTATATATTAAGAGACTCACCCTTCCCAGGGCTAGAGACTGCTGCCTGCCCCACTCGGGGGCTTCCCTAAACAGCTGGAGTGCTGTGCGAGCAATTGCTGGTGCTCCAGCTGTTTAGGGAAGCCCCCGGGCCTCCCTGAATTAACCCTTAGTTGGAATAGCCTATTCGAATTTATTAGTTCAAATTAAGGAAGCCATGGCTTTAGTTAGTTCGAATTAAGCTTCCTTAATTCGAACTAACTTGCCAGTGTAGACATAGCCTCTGGTTTTCCTTTAAGCTTGACTAAACCTCTTTGGTGTTCCATTACAGCTGTGAAACATGAACATTCAAATAATTGGTAATAAATTAACACTGTAATTTGAAGGATTGTATAGAATAATTCTGAAAATATCATGCCTAGACTAGGTAACCAATGAAAAAGTATTGGAAATTATTGGAACTCAGCAAACACTAATCAGAGATCTTATGAAAAGAAAGATTTATTTTCCAGGCATACTTTAAGGCGTTCAGTGAAAGATTCATGTTTAGTGGCACTGGAAGGGAAAGTTGGTGGCAAAAGAACATGAGACAGAAAAAGAAGTTCTTAGATGGATGAGATGGTGTCCTGGATGGATCAAAATGACTATCTAGCTACACAGAGATTAGCAGAGGTTCATACAGAATAGGCTAGCATGGTTGGAAACCTCCAGTAATAGTGATGTCACATAAGAAAAAGAGATATCTTCCTTTCCTTGGACATCTGTATCTTTCCCTGGAATTTTGAAGAGTTGGGTGGGGGATTTGTGGATCCTCAGAGTAATCTAAACAAATTCTTCTGTCAAGAAAAGAAAGTACCATGATCCAACTATAGTTTGCTTTGGAAAAAAGGGAAAAATTATTGCACTTGTGGCAGTAAAGAGGAACTTTATACCAAGTCTTTCTGGTGTCTGTAGTTTTGTACAGACATGCTAAGAGGTGTGCCTCCACATTCTTCAGAAATTTAGCATTAATGCCACAGATTACAACTGTTTTCCAGTCTTCAGCTTCAAAGCTACAGGATATTGTGAAAGAAATACATTCACAATGACAGTCTGTATAGAAGAGAATGTGGGTAGTCTGGTTTCCCCATACGCGTGTCAAGACCCATCTAAAAAACTCCAAAACCAACAAACCTCTAAACTCTGAACTGTGAACTGTGCTGTAGTATATTATTTGTTTCTAAATGGTGGAAACAACCACTGTGCCCTACTGTAACATCTGATCATTTAAATATTTCATCATCACAGACAGGAGATACAGCAGGTTTAAATACCATATTTTTGTAAGTGTTCTTACTATAGATGTGAAATATTAATAGTAGAAAAACAGATGTGACAAATCAAAGAAACAGGAAATTCAACTCTGTCTTGTATTATATATGTCCTTCAAACATCGTTCCCTAGCATATCATACAGTATGTGCTGCAATGCCTAGGCACAACACAGTGTGTATGAAACATATTTCAACATCTTGCAGGCAGGAGCTAAGTTTAAATAGATTTGTAAAAGTCAAGACCTGATTGAAAGTGTCTAGTATAATTGCTATTTAATAATAGTAGTCTTAAGGGTGCGATACAAATCCAGGAGGAAGCGATGTCAAAATCTAAGATTTAACTAAATACTGCTCAGCAGTTATTAGGAGATATTTTGTACCATGTAGTATTTACTTCAGTCCTCAGACCTAAAGATAGATAAAAGCACAGAAGCAGATTTAATGCATGTCCTTTCTTTTGGCATCTTGTTTTTCAATAGAAATACTAGATTTTTTTTTTAAGTTAAAAATAATTATTTTTACGATGATAATGTCTAGATGCCCAGATTAAAGTCAGGGCTCCATTGTCCTGGGCAAACTGTAACGGTATGTCTACACTGCACACTAAGCTTGGCCTTTGACTCAGCTTTGAGAGCCCATCTTCTGCCATACGCAAATTTAATGTACACAAAACCAGCCTCACCCACAAACTTTTAACAAACTCTAATGGAGTTTGCACAGTTCTTTTTAAAAGACCTTTAAACTATATGCGGTCAGAAAATGGAATTTCCATCTAATGGTATATTCTAACATTGAAAATTGTTTTCATTCCTAATCAGAATAAAAAGTTGACATTTCAAAATGTACTACAGAATGAAAGTTCTGTAAAAAAATTATTTGGAAAATCATTTTTTTCAATAATGTTGAATTGTTTCATTTAGACAATGCTGAAACAGAACAATATAATATGGAATATTCACTATAATACATAACATACAATAGTTAAAAGGTTTAAATGGAAGAAACAATTGTCAAAATGAAACATTTACCTTATTGAAATGAAAGATGTCAACATTATCAAAATGAAACTAGAATATCAAAATTATTAGTTTCAATACTTTTCTGTGGTGATTTTCGTTGAAATGCCCACAAAACATTTTGATTTTGACACAGTTGCATTTGCTGATGCAAGACTGTTCAAACAAAAATGTGCTATCAGTTCTAGTTGCTAGCAAATTTGAGCTTTAAAAAGTTCTTAGTAGTTCTACTGCACTCATTTATTGAAAGAAATATTCTTCATTTAATCTATGTTTGTAAAATATAGTCCTAAACTCAATTTATTTTTTGATTGCCTGTTTTGTGGCCTCCTTCAGACTTAAATGGATTTTGACTTATTTCATTCTGTGAAGGAGTACAATGGTTCTTTCACAGACTTTATCTATGGCATTTACATGGCCTCCATTATCATAGTATCTGAATGCCTCACAACCTTTTTTAAAAAGAAATAAGTTTGTCTTGACAACGTCCATATAAGATAATGCAGAGATATAATATTCATTTTAGAAATGTGGAATAGAGGCACAGATTCCTCTGTTTCAATGGGAGTTAGGAGTCTAAATACCTTTGAGGATCTGCACCTAACTGATTTTATCCTAGGTCACACAAAGTATTTGTGGTAAAACAAGACAGTTGTATCTCCCGAGTTACTGGCTAGCCCCTACTCCCCCTAGACTACTTTTCTTCCAGGTACATTGCCTGCTGTGTAATGACATAATTTAATGTGTATGTATATTTAAAATAAATATATATTATTATTCATCAAAGAGATTGTAATTGCTCCATTCAAATAAATCCACGTTTCTACACTTAACCCTAAGGAAACTGTTTATACCCAAAACAAATAAGGACTCCTGTGGCATTTTTAAAGACTAACAAATTTATTTATCACATGAGCTTTTGTCGTAGAAGATCCCACTTCATCCATTCAAATGAAGGTGTGTGTTTTACAAGAAGAGGAATATTCTGGGTTGGGCTCAGAAAACGGGGAGAGATCTGTTTCGGCATGATGTGAGTTAAGAAGCAGGGCTTTGCTAGTTTCTGCCTGTGAACAAGAGGAAGAATAAGGACTCCAGTCAAGACCACTTAAAACCAAGTAATCTTGTGAAGGGTAAAAAAAACAATGCTTGACATGACAGATCGTAATGACTGTTTCACTTTATTGTGCTCTGCTGTATCTTTCTTTGTTCATTAATCTGACCATCTATTAACAGAGCTGGTAAAAAAATGATATAATTTTGACAAAAAAATTCAATGTATTCTTTTTTTTCAGAATTAGAAATTTCTATGAAATATTGTGCCAAAGTTTTCAGGTTCTTGTGTCTGTTAGTCACCATTGTGGTGTCTCTTTTCAACCTGGTAGCTATGGGCAGTCACCAAATCACTGTACATGTCGGGCTCAGTAAATGATTTTTAAACTTTTTTGGAGTTTCGGATTTATAAACCTTTTTAAGAAGAGAGAAAAATGATTGATCCATATTGTTATTATCTTCCTTATACAGCTACTCTTTTAAATACCAACAAACTTGGAGGTTTTGGAAATAGGGTTTTAAAAAATATTCATCTCCTTTCAGAACTTAATGAGACCTGAATTATCATAACATTTCAAGTGACTGGTGTCCTGGGGGGAGGAGGGGGACTTGTGTGACTTAGGACGCAGGAACAAAGAAAAAGTACACTGAGGGCTTGCCTACACGAGCACCGTAATCCGCATTAAAAATCATTACCGCGCATTAACAAGCAAACTGTACAGACGTGATAAGTTGTTGCTGCGCACTAAGCGCCTTGTTGCTGTGCATTCCAACAACCACTCCGACGAGAGTGGTATCAGCTGCTGCGGATCATCTGCTGCGCGTTTGTGCTCGTCTGTACTGTTTCCGCGCATTGATCGGAGTCAGGAAATGTCCCATCATTCCCCAGTCGTCCTCTTTGGACTTCCCCTCACCCTCTCTATGGCAGTGACGAAACTGTCCCCGCCTACAGAGGGGAGATGTGACGGCATGCACATCCGTGCAGCCCTATGGCATGACCTATATAACTTTTCTGTTCAGTTTTGCAGTATAATTGTGTGATTTGATGCCAATTACGGTATACCATGTTCCTTTGTGAATGCTCAGATGTGAAGCATGATACAGCGTTCAGACTCTCAGAACTCTCTCTAGCACAGTGGCTGGAGGTTTACATGACAAAGGGAATGCTAATACCCTCCCTGGCTCAGGTTACAGTGAAGAGACTCACAGAACAGGACAGTGAGGGCAGTGGCTGTCAGCAGTTGGTTACAAGAAAGACACAGAGAAGCTGCAGACTGACTCCAAGCGCGTACTCAGGGAAAATGGAACGCTGGGATACGTGCCCAGAATGCAGTGCGCTAATGCGCATTCCAGAGAAAAATCCTGCTACGGAGCAAGGAGCGACGTGTGTGAGCGCTCCAGCGCAATACACATCACGTGCGTTTTAAAGCACAGTTTAGAAGCTGCGCTTTACTGTGATCGTGTAGGCAAGGGCTGAGAGCCAGATTCATTGACATGCTCCTGTGATGCAAAATAGTCTCAATCCCAGTTTATCCACCTCAGGGGAGTTTATGGCTGTTGGGCATCACCTGAGTAATGAAAAGCAGTCAGAGTGTTCTAATGCATCTGTCCCTGTCTTATTTGTTGCTTAGAAATGGAAGGTTATGACATCTGGAAATATTTTGTCACTCTTGATTTTAGATACTCTTGAATTTAATTTGTCAGCTGAATGTAAATCTTGACATGTTGTTTAATATAGATATGGATTTTAAAATAGTATTTAACCCTGGGTCCTACTATGCTGGATAGATTCAGACTCTAAGGTCAGAAGGGACCAGTATAGTCATCTAGTCTGACCTCCTGCACAATGCAGGCCACAAAACTTCACCCAGCCACTCCTGCAATAAGCCTCTAACCAATGAGTGAGTTATTAGAGTCCTCGAATCATGATTTAAAGACTTTAAAATACAGAGAATCTTAAAGATAGAACATATACAAGGTTTCTTTCTGAGCCAGACAAAGTTACCTGATTCTGCGTTTAAGATACCATTCTAGTAGTATTTTCATTGCTATGGTATCTCACTTCATTTTTAAAAGACAATGGAGTAATGTCATAATCTCTCTCCCTCTGAACTGACAGAACTAGAAAGACCCTTTCATTTTGATTACCTCACAAATGAACATGCAGAAAATAGAAAGGAAAGGAAGCAGATTTATCATTACTAAATTCTAGGTAAGAGGACATCTGAAAAATTTCCAGGTTGCTCATCTGAAGTCTCAATTTTCCTGCAATCAGCTCCTTCATAGCCATGATAACAAAGACAGACGAATGTCTATGACATTACTTCCAGGTCTGTACTCGATGCTTCTCCTCTTACAATAAGTTCTTGGTTCTCTGAAGCTTCTATTTTGAAGTTTTTAGGATTCAAATGAAGGCAATCCAGGGTTTTCCATATTCTTTGTATACACCACCCATTATTCTGACAAAAATGCTTGCTGCACATGTAACCTTCAGGTGGGCTACCGTTTACCTCAATTTGCCTTTCTCCAGTGCCACAGTAAAAAATAAACCCCAACTCCTATGGAGAAGCAGCTGGAGACCCAGGAGCCCTGCAGAGAGCTGGGAAACCAAGCAGCTTGAGGGACTCCCTGTTGCAATGGGGCTCTAGCCACTGTGAGTGCCAGCACTCACAGCAGCTGGAGCTCCTCTCCTACTTGTCAATTTCACTGCTCTGCTAGAGGAGTGGGTGGGTGAGGTTTACCGGAGTGGGTGGGTGAGGTTTTGTGGCCTGCATTGTGCAGGAGGTCAGACTAAAACTAGATGATCATATTGGCTATGTCTACACTAGCAATTTAGGTCAACTTAAGGACACTTAAGTCGACCTAAATTACTCCACGTCCACACTGGACTTTCATTAAGTCGACTTAAGAAATTCCTTAGTCTAATTCACTGCTTTCACAGCTTGTATTATTAAAGGAAGGCAAGTGTTAGTGTTAAACAAAGTATAGAGCAGGGTAAGTGTTACACAAAACTCATAGAACTATATGGATTTCCAGTCCAGAATTTTTTTAAAAAATCTTGATATTATATGGAAAACAGAGCTTTTCTTCAGGTCTCGGAAAGTTATTCAGAGTGCAACAGCTAAAACCAAAATCAAATGAACAGATATGCTAAACTATCTAGTTGTGATATTGTGATTCCTTTCCCAAGCCTGAAGAAGATCTTGTCTTTCTCATCAACCGAAGCTGGTCAAATAAAAGATATTACCTCACCTACATTTTCTTTCTGAAAATCTTGATGCAGTAAGTGTCTGAATAATGCTAAGACTCAGTGAATTTAAACTGGGAGCCAAGATTTGGGTCTAATACAACAACCTGGGGACAGTCAGTAATGTGGGACTCAGCCAAAGCTGTTACAAGAAGGTTATGCTTTTTATTTAAAAGAAGCTAGTCCAAAAGAAGCGTATTATCTTTGTGCATTATCTGAGAGGATCTCTGTAACCGAAAGAGAGGAATGGTTTTGTCTAAGGCCATGATCCTGCAAACATGTACACACTTGCTTCACTTTTTGCAGGATGCCGTCCTACTGGCTTCAATGGGACTGCTCGCATGTTTAAAGTTAGGCACTTGACTTAACTTTGTAAAGTTAAGACCAAGGCAAGAACTGCGGATAGCTCTCGTATAGACTGCAGTGTGTTACTGGGCAAATTGCTTAACATTTCCTCCCCACTTTCTCCTGTAAAAGGCAAATAATGCCTACAGCCCACCTCTAAGGATTAGTTAATAATTACATAGTACTTCGCAGACGAAAAGTACTTTGCGTTAATTTATTAACCCTTTTCTATTCCAGCTAGTAAAATCTGTAAAGATTCTCTCTCTTTGTCACATCAGGGCGAGCAGTCCATGGCCCTCAGACGGGGCAGGCAAACAAACCAAAAGTTCCTTACAGATCAGGTAAGCACAGATTCTCCAGGGTCAGAGAAGTAGAGGTGGGGATTGCAGCAGAAGGGAGAGCAGGAGGGGGCACTAGCTTGCCCATCTCACTGCCTTCCAGCCCCGGGCCCTCGTCATAGCCGCAGGCTCTGCCATGGGGTCAGTGAGGTCCCAGCTGCAACATGCTGACCTGTGCCTGCGATCCAGCTCCCCAGGGCCACTTTCCACCCCCTCTCCCAGTGATAGGACTCCCACGGTCAGCCTCCACAGGGTAGTCACCCAGGGGCAGGGTCCAGAACCCCTCCATCTCATCAGGGGCTGGCAGGCCCAGAAGCTCCTCCAGGGCATCTGTGAGGGGCAGGTCCTCCAGGTCATAGCCCCTTGGGCTCAGGTTACCCTCTTCGGCAGAGGGCAGCTCCTCCAGGTCACATCCCGCGGGCTGCAAGTCCGGGTCCCCAGCCGTAGGCTGGTTGGTGGCCTTTTCAGGTACCCAGATGGTGGGTAGCTCCCCAGGATCTCAGCACCTGGAGGCTCTGGCAACTCCCTGGGTCCCCGGCCGTGGGTGGCCCCAGCCAGTCCTCCAGGCCCCAGCTGGTAGGCCATGCCTCTGCCAATCGTGGGGTGGCCTGGGTTCTAGGAGGAGCAGAGGAGTGTTGTTCCCCTTTGAGGTTTTGGGTCACACTGACCTCCCTGGCTTCCTTTTTATATCCCTTGTCCCACCCCTTGCTGACTGACAGGCCACTTCCAGCTCTGCCCTCCTGTGGGCCAGCAGTTCCTCCCTGTCAGTCTCAGAGGGGAGCCATGCCTTCTCGCTACAACTGCCATACAGGACTATAGCACAGTGCTGAACTGGGGGAAAAAACCATACATTTAAAAGCTAAGGTGGATGAGGTAATATAATATATTATTGGACCAATTTCTGTTGGTGAAACAGACAAGCTTTCTGTTTACACAGAGCTCTCGGCACCAACATAAATTGGTACAATACAAGATATTAGTTCACCCACCTTGTGTCTCTAATCTGCTGGGATCAACATGGTTACAACAACACTGCAGAAAAAAAGAAAGAAAATGTCTTTCAGATTGAATGTTTACTGCTGAACTTTGGCTGTTTAAAATATGTAGTCATTTAAGCATTTATCAGCAGAGTAGATTCAGATACAAGCCTTTGCCCACATACCAAAGAATCCGTGTAATAATGTTAGATCTGTTAAACCAGCCTAAAAATATCTTACCTTAGAAAGAAATAATAAAGAATCATCTCAGTAATCTAGTCTAGTATAGATAACCACAGGCAGAGCAGAAACATGGGATGTCACGGAGGAAATCCTCATGGATTCATTCACCCTAAACTGTGAGAAACGTAATATGTTTTCATTGTTTCCCAGGCATTTCTTGATGCTAATGGAAGGATATAGAGCTGCACTGCTATTCTAGAGCCAGGAAAGTTCATTGTTCCTCAAAACTTCATTCTCCGGGCAGGAACCAGTGTATTTCTGGTCATGGAAATTGTAATTGTGGCAATCAGGGTATAAATAGTATCCCCAGAGGCCCAGAGGTCTGCTTTTAAAATCCCTTATTCAATTGTCTCCTTCATGAAAGCTTTTTCACTTCCTTCAAAAGAGAGTTTGGCCAAATGTTCTGTCATTTGCTGAAATAATCCTTTTCATTTCTGAAATGAGCTTTCTTGACTTTCTCATGTAAATGTCTTTTGTGTTCCAGTTGCGTGCCACTGAAGCCTCCAGTATTCCCAGTATATGATGGCTAGTTCTTTAAAGTCCTCAGCAGAAATGTAATATTTAATGTTTGGTCAGCTTTTTCCAGATGTTTGCAAGCTGAAGTTTCGAGGTAGGCCACCATTTACAGGGATTTCCTGTGATGTGTCCCATGGGTAGTATCCCAGTCTATTCACATAAAATATAGTCAGTCTGCCCCTTTGCTTTGCCCAGTGGGCTTCCAACCACATGGGATATTTTCACATTGAATATTGTTATATTCACTGATTTGTGGGTGCCTTCCAGGCGCTATAAAAGGTTTTCTCAGGAAAATTGATGGATGGGCTGGTTTCAGTGCAAGAGTGGAAATCCAAATAAATGTAATCTGTAGCAACACCATGATCTGAGGCAACTGGATAATATATAATAGTTTCCCACTTTCACACAGTATTCTTATGATGTAAGAGGATATTTTAAAGATATCTCCCAGTTCAATGTTGCCTGCAAAACATAAGAAAAGAGGTATTATTTGTGCTATATACAATATTAGAAATGTGCTGAGGTACTTCTAAGGCAATTGCAATTCAAGAGCCAGAATGTAGTCTTTATAAGTGCCATAGATCTCCTTATTTATGATACTTACAAACGAAACTAAAAACAATGGGCCAGATTCTCAGCTGGTGTAAATCAATGTAGCATCATGGAAGTCAATGGAAGTATGCCAATTCATAGCAGTTGTATATCTGACCTGTTGAGCCAGATCTTGATCTCATTGAAGTGAATAGGAGTTTAGCCATTACTTCACTGGGACCAAGAGTTGTCTCCCTATCCCTGCCTGCCTTAAATGGCTACCATCTATATTACCATCATTCATCTCCCTTTCAGTCCTTTTTTTTATTTTTATTTTTATTTATTTATTTATTGGCAATCCCCAGATAAGTAGATTCTGCTCTCAGCTACACTATGCAATCCTGTTAGCTTTAAGTTGGTTTGATTTAACTTTAATAGGGTTGAAAGGGTAGTGCTGAGAACACAGTTTGGCTTGTATACTTTAATTTCCCCTGTGCCTGACACAATAATCTTGTTTTAAATAGTTGTGGGTTGTTCAATGGTTACTACAAAGAATTGCTGGCAAAGCAAGGATGTTTGTAATTATTTTAACAGTAAAAAAA
>ML685934.1:1300064-1329143 GCA_007922175.1 Pelusios castaneus | reverse complement strand
AAATAAATCTGTTAGTCTTTAAAAGTGCCACAGGACTCTGTTGTCTTTCTACAATAGACTAACACGGCTACCCCTTTGGAATTTGACTACAATTCTGCAGTTCTTGAAGAAAAACCAACAATGAAAGATAAGACTGGATAGCAAATATTTTTTCACATAGGTGCCATACTTACAGCTAGTCAAAAATACAGGAGGAAGAAAAAACCAAAGCATTTTTCTGAATTTTACAATTTAAGAAATGTCAACTAGCTGAAATACAAGTATGCAAGAAGAGCAAATGGGCAGGATCAGATTGTTTATGATGGTATTACTAGCCCTTTGCTGTGAGGTAGCAGGTGACAGGGCCTGACAGATCAGCTTTCTTTTGGAGGAGAAATCATTGGCATGGAGTATGGATATATTCATTGTGAAACTCGTTTATTGTACTCAATAGACAGCAGTCCTGGAACAGAGGTGGTCACATAGCTGGCAGAAAATTCCCTCTTTCAGGAGTCTCAGTCAAAACACCAGTGGCCACAGAATCAACACACAGTTGATCAATAGCTCTTGCAAGTCAGGGCAGTACAGCCTAGTGGCCACAGAGTCAATATGGATTCAGTCAATAGCCCTTGCAGGCAAGGCAGCATGGCCTAGTGGCCACAGAGTCAATACACAGTTTATCAATAGCCCTTACAAGTCGGCAGTATGGCCTAGTGGCCACAGAGTCAATCAACAGGGGCAGCTGTCCCAAGTATGGGTCACACCAGGTAGAAGGGCTCAGGCCCTCCTCCTCCACCGAGCCCAAGCCCAGGCCCTATCGGTGCTGGGGGTACAGCACCAAGTCAGTGGAGATCTAAACTGCAACACACTGGGTTGTAATGCAGACCGCACCTGGTCCACCCCCCCATCCAGGCCCCCTGGCTACTTCCTACCCGGTTCCTCGATGCAGTTTGTCCATGGAGTTCCTGGTTGTCCCTTTCCACAACTGGCTCCAGTAGCTCCTCCAAAAAGTGCTGAGGTTCCCTTGGGGGATGTGGGTGCCTGCACGTCTGCCTCCCAGCCACTCACAGGTTATGGCTGCTCTCCTCCAAGGTCCCCCGGATTGGTCCTCCTCTCCAGCAAGGGTTGATGCAGCTCCTCTTCAGGAGCTTCCAGCAGGCATCCTTCCTCCCCACTGGCCCACCCAGAGTGAGCTGTGCTGCCCCCATTTATACTAGGGCAACAGTCTGAGCATGCCCAGCAGGGCTTAAGGGGCGGGGCTTCCACCACCCAGAGGATTTGCTTGGTATTTCCAGTGCAGGGTAAGCCTACCCCATCACACAGGGATGTCAGTGAACTAATACGGATTGTGAAGTGATATGTCCCCCTAATACACCATGTGGTTTGGCTTTTCAAGAAAAGTCTATTCACATGATATTTCTGCATCTGGTCCTATCAGTACCAGCAAGAGAGGCACATATAATAGGGCAAAAAAACCTACCCAAACATGTTCATTTCTCAAAGAAGGTTTTCTTTGAGTTTGATGTTTGTTTTAAGACCATAGATTTCAGTGGGAGCTAGGTGTCTAAATACCTTGGAGGGTCTGAGACTCTGTCCTTGTCAAGACTTAGGTTAATTTAATGTAGATGCTTATGGCCAAAAACAACCGTCCTTCCCACTCTTTAAGAGACAGTTTGTGACTGACAGGAAAATCCAACAGATGCCTGTCACAACTGTGGTCCCTACACATGAAGTTCAGGAACTGCTCTCTTGGCACTTCAAAAGAGGAGAAAAGAAAGAAGGAAGGAACATGATTCCACCTCCCTCCACATCAGCATCTTCTACTGGTGTAGATGGACTGCACCTATAGGGTGATAGAGGCTATGCTGTTCTGTTGTACACCAGGCCACTGGCCAAGTGCTTCAAGGTCTTGCAATGTGACTGAATGCCACATTATGGCCCTTTATGGTCATAGCTTTCAATGAAAAAGTACAATAATGGTCCTCATGCTCTGTTACCTCTTATGGACATATTAGGGCTATTATAACTGTGATGAATTGGAAATTCTGTCTGTCCCACTTCTGAAATGTGCATAATTTTCTAAAATTAGAGTATGAAAAGCCTCATGGAAAGCCTATGTATGTGGAGCCAAAATGAGGCTATGTCTACACTCTTGCAATTAGATCAACTTTGCTAAGTCGAATTAACAAAGTCAACCTTGTTAATTCGACTTAGCGCGTCTACACTGTAAATTTAGGTCGACTTAAAGTTGACCTTGCTTAATCAACTTAGAGTGTCTACACTAGACACTTAAGTCGACTGGCAGGGGCTAGGTTGACCTAGGAGTGGTACATGGTGGGAAGTGTGGCATGTGGCACCCGAGAGCTGCCCCCCTTCCCTGGCCACCCCTTTAAAAGAGGAAGGGAGCTCAGCCTGGCTACATGGGGGCTGAGCAGGTCAGGGACAGGAGCAGGGTGCAGGAGCGGGGTGAGCAGGGCTGTGTTCTGCCCTGTGGGTGGGCACGCCAGGCTCCTGCTGTGCCAGGAACCCTGGGAGGGAGGTCAGTGGGGGAGTTCTGGAGGCCATTTAATTTGATTTAGGGCTAATCCACGTCTACACTGGCTTAAATCGACTTAATAAAGTCGACTTAAGCATTAGTTCGAATTAAAATGAGGTGTTATTAATTCAAACTAACTTTTCCTTAATTTGACTTAAGCAGCAGCTTAAGTCGAATTAAGGAAAGTCCAGTGTAGATGTGGAGTAAATTAAGTTGACTTAAACCTGCTTAAGTCGACTTAATTTACAAGTGTGGACGCACCCTGAGTTAGCAGGGTGTAGCATGCCTCTGCTAGGCCAGAGACAACAGTAAGTAAGTGATCAGTAAAAGTAAGTGATCAGAACAGTAAGTGATCAGTACTCAAAGATTGTAAATTCAAAGTAAAACACTTTGAGATGATGGGATTGTTTTAGCTGGGAGAAGACACTTCCTCCTCTTCTTTGAAGGGAGCAGGGTGGGAAGTATTGGAAAATTATCACAAGAATAAAAGAAGCAGGTGATCCAAGAGAAGGGTAAACTAGTGAAGGACATTGGATTTAGGATGTTTTATGTGATCTATGTTATCTTGTGATTTACATGATTAAATATAAAGAACACAAAGTTATAGACTGACCAAAGCATGCGTCTGTGCTGTGTGCTTCACAACTACACTATGACCCTGAGAGAACTTAACTGTAAACCAGAAGCTTCATACCTATTAGGTGGAGTTCTGGGAAAGGGCTGTATTTGTGTATTGAGGAGTCAGGGTCAGCAGTACATTTAGAGGGGCTAGGCAGCTGGACACGATATTCCAACTCTCTGGGGGGCAGAGGAGAGGCAAAATAGAATATGTGTACCCAAAGGGTGTGCCTAGGGACTGAGAGACTGGGGCAGTGGCTGGGCCCCATTTTGACTCCAGAAGCGCAACACATCCCAGGGGAGTCAGAACACAGAGGCTTGGATTCCCCTCAGAGCAGTCCTAGTGCACAGTCAGGTTGGGAGTTTCTGTGATAATAGTAATGGAGCCCCTTTAAAAAACCCACTTTCTAACTGACTTGTAGTTATGAAATTGTTCTTCGTACACAAGGAAATACTTTCAACTTACTAATCAAAATATAAAATTCAGCTCTGCAAAATCACACTCAGCTACATGTTTATTTCCATTGACAATATTAAAGTAAAAATCCCAGGCTAAATTCCGCTGACAACAACCGGGGAACTCAACTGATGTCAGATAGGAGAATTTGATTCACAGTATTATGTGGGCCAAACCTTAAAGACCTTCACTTAATCCCTGGTGAAACTTCCACTGAACCTTACTCTGCACTCATTAAACCAGATGTGACTCCAGCAAGATCAGTGAGCTACACTGCTGTCAAAATGGTAAACCAGAGCAGAAACAGGGCCCTGGGACGGATCGTCAGCTGATATAAATTGACATACCACATAGGACTTCAATGGCATTATGCCAATTTACATCAACTGAGGATGTGGCCCTTTGACTAAAATGGAAATTTTATCTGGATCAAGACTTTGGGATTTGGCACCCTGTGTTCATGGTGTTTTATAAAAAATTTTTACACAAAGTATCAGCATTTTTTTCATGGAAGATCATGTTAATTTCACTTAATTTTATTTATGATACCAAATAATTTGTGTATATCTTTACATATATTAAGTATTATATTCTTATAAAGGTGTATCATTTGAAGACATACTTTACAGTATAAAGCATGAAATAAGCTAAAAAAGAAACACTACAGATTAAGTGACACTTAACATGCATTAAAATATTACATTTTCAGCCCCAGGTGTGAGTTAGGAAAACAGATTACATTACTCTACTACAATACAGAAATGTCAAGTTCATAAGCAAATCTGTTACTGATGACACATAGTTAACAAAATTAAATTCATTGTTTCAAACATTTGTATTAAAATGAGGTGCACTGAATGTATGCTTAACTATTCTTTTAACTTTACTGAACATGAAAAAACTACTCCATGGTATTCAAGAAATTTTAAAAAGGTAAAGATGTCTAAGTACAGTTAAAAAAAATATTTTTAATTACAAATAATAACCCCCCAAAAAAGATTTTTACCTTCACAATTGCTGTCTGTCAGCCATTCCTGTTACCTAATACAAAGTAAAAATTGAGTGGCAAACCTTTACAGTTGCCTTTCAGCACAACATATCATTATAGTGGTGACTCAGAACACTAAGGCTTGTACTAAATCTCTATTTAACTGAAGTCGTTCCTACTTAAGTGTCTTGGTTTAAATTGGCCATTGCAGGCTTAAAATATCCGTGACAATTCTGTTATGAGCTAGATTTTTAACATGCAAATCAGAGTTTTCACCACCTGGGAATCTGACCCATATCTTACGGTAATGATTGGGGATAAATTAAGGTTGTACAAAACCACAAAACACACAGAGGAATTTGATTGTGATATATGCAGATTAATGTCTTAAGTAACTTGCCTTACTTGAGCAAGACTTAATGCGGTATCAAAAATGGCCTCTAGTTGAGGGCCAAATTTGGCTACTCTTATTCATATTGAGCATCACCTTCCCCTGAAAGTAGTGTCACTGATTTTAATGAAACTACTCTGGACCACATGCACAGTGCTATTCAGTGTGAGTAAGGATGGCAAAATTTGACCATGAATAATCAGTATAAAATTCAAGATTGCTCAGGGTAAGGGGTTGTATGCCATATTCTCTTAGAATCAAGTTTGTGTCTCTCATTTAGTACATACTGCTCTAAGGTAGTACTCTACATAACCCATCATTTGGAATTTTCAAGAGAAAACAACATTTATATTATACCTAAAAAAATCATCTGAGAGAGACAGAGAGCGCACAAATTTGTCACCCATATGATCAAGTTACTCATTTATAATTGTTTTTTACAAAATTTATATAAGGTACTATTACTATAAGGTAAAATATATGCATTAATAAATATGTGCATGAGAAAAAGGACTGGCTTACTTTAACTTAATATTTTAAAATATAGTTTAAATTGATAAATAGGACTAGCATGATGGGACATTTCTTGGATATTATACTCACTGGTAATTATTCAGTTGGTCATTACACTGGAACCACTTAGAGTGGGGTCAGGGTAAAATGTTCTGACCCTATCACCTGGATCAGGGTCTTCAACATGAAAATCAGGATAGAGCTCATGGGAGGTGGTTTGCTCCATATTCTCTTTCCTTCCTGAAAGAGGGGATAGTTTATTACTAGAAGGTTTCTGTGGAGGCTGCTCCCCATTTCCTGCTCTCGCAGTCATGGAGCCCACTAATCCACTAACAGATGATGGGCAGGACAAGTGGACTATCCATCTCAGAAGTATTCTTCTAGGCATATGTGGACTTAGCGAGGTAGAAAGTAGAAAATTGAGTGCCCAAGAGGCACTGACGAATATACAACCCTCTCTATCGAGAAGGAGGGAAAGAGTAGACCACCTCTGCACCCAACAGTCAAGAGGAGGAAAGAGAGTAGAACTGTCTTTTTCCAAACAGCTGTCTTTTTCCAAGTACCCCAGATCTGGATGGATTTTAGGGGTGATTTGTTTAATGACTTAAAAAAAGTTGACCAGGGTTATCAGAAATTACAAACAGACCTACTTTTTAGTCAATCAGTAGCTTGCGAATCACCAGGACAAAAGTCTCATGGAAAGTGTTGATACTAAATTGACATGTGAGCCCAAATATAATTAAGTCTGTTCATATTCCAGTTTTTTGGAGTGTATGGAGAATTCCTTGTCTCTTCAAATTTTTATGTAGAAACTGCTATTCAACCAGTGGCATCTGGGTCTTGATGCTACATTATTGTCTGCTATTTCACTCCATTTGACTTCTGTGGGATTTGAACATACCAGGAGTACAGACCCTGGTCAGTGGGAATATCCTCAAAATTAATGTGTTCTAAATCATCCAACCTTTGAAATAAAAAGTTTTACAAAGCCTGAAGTTTTTATCCAGCTTCACTCACTTCTTATTAAAGCAAAATTCCCAGTGCATCAGTGGAGTTTGTCTGATTAAGGAATGAGCTAGAACAATAGGAACAGGACCAATCTGAGGGAAATGCATTAGTAATCTTAGTTATACCTGGTACAAAATTGCTTCACCAGGAGGACTGGGACTTAAATAAAACAGAATGAAGATAAAGCAACAGTCTTCAACACCATTTCCCATCTGAATAGAAGCCAGTTAAGCAAGTAGATCTGAAATCTCAGCTGCTTAATTTCTTGCTTCCTGGTACTGTTTCAAGAAACATTAGTGTGTAATGAGAAGCAGAAAGACCTGCATGGCTCCAAATAAAAGAAAGCTGAGCATTTGATTTTTTGATCTATTAAACAGAGTGCGAACCCACTGTTCAAGTAGACTTCGATCAGGCAGTTCACAGAATACCCCAGTCCAGCCTTGGTAACACTGACATGTGAAGCTCTGCTCCATGGCCTTTATGTCTTCTAGTCTAGCTTTTCCAGTGACAAAGAATCTCTGGCTTTTGTCAGAATGGAGGACCCCAATCTCAAAACTATTGGGCGACAAATGCAGATAAGCAGAAGAATCACTGATTTTACGGATACATCTGCCATTCTTCTTACACAGAACTTTACTGCAGAGTTTGGCTGCTGAGGTCACATTAATGATATAATGTCCTAAAGGGCCATCTATGTATTTTTTCACAACTGAACAGCTCTCCTGTAGGAAAACAAGACCATGATGTGTTAATCAGTAGCCAATGTTACGTTCAAATTTCAGTATTTTTAGTAGAATATTAACATGGACGTGTTGCTGGTTAACTTGATGTATTGAGATAAATCCTGCTGGCCTTACTCATATGATTAACCCACTGGCTTAAATGAGTCTGCATCTATAAGAAGACCAGTAAGATATTGATCCTTTACTGTAATCTTGCTTTTTTGCTTTGGGTTCCTGGTAGAAACATATTGAATGTTTTATTTAAAATAAAGTGTTCTAGTGGATGTTGAAAAGGAACAATTTAAAATAAAAATCCTTTTAAACATTTCTTGACTCATTGCTTCAGTATTGGGGATTCCAACACTGATCACGACAACCTTTTTAGCTGAGTAACCACTAGACAGGTTTCACTGGCTAGTGTGCAATGTGTGGAAACTGGAAAAATTGGTTTGGTTTCTTCAGCTATATATTAGGCCCCTCAATTTGTTCATGAATTCATTCCACCCCACTGGAGTGAATGGGAGTTTTGCCATTGACTTCGAGAAAAGCAGGATCAGACACTGAAAGGGTTGCCTCTTACTGTGTTGTTAATGCCCTTTCAAAGGTCAGCTTGCCTTCTCCACCTGCAGCCTTTCTAAGGGTGCGTCTACACTTGTAAATTAAGTTGAATTAAGCTTTGCTTAAATCGACTTAATTTACTCTGCATCTACACTACAGTTTCCTTAAGTCGACTTAAGCAAGTTGCTTAAGTTGACTTAAGGAAAATAAAGTCGACTTAATGAAAATTAAGTCGACTTTATTAAACCTACTTTTAGTTCAACTTTAGGCATAAGTCGACTTTTTCAAGTCGACTTAAGCCAGTGTAGATCTGGGGTAGCCCTAAGTCGACTTAGGGCTACTCCAGGACTCCCCCACTGCCCTCCCTGCTGGGGGTGGGGGGGGCACAGAGGGAGCCTAGCATGGCCCCCCACAGGGCAGGGTAGAGTCCTGCCCACCCTGCAGCTATGCCTTGCCAGGGTCCCTGTCCCCCTTTGCCCCATTGTACCAAGGTACAATGGGGCAAAGGCTGAGCCCCCTGGCACTGGGCAAGGGGTGCCCTGCTGCCACCGTGGACCTGCCCTAGGTCCCCCTAGCCCCTTGAAGTCAACCTAGGCGTCCAGTGTGGACGCTCTAGGTCGACTTTGTAAGTCCCCCCCTAAGTCGACTTAAAATTTAGGTGTAGACATGCTAAGTCGACTTAAATTTACAAGTGTAGACATAGCCTCATAGTGCAGTGAGGGAGCTGGTCTACCAGGTACCTTGCAAAGTTAGCCAATGCAACCTTCTGTCACTTTGGTAATTCCAGGAGAATTAAAATGTAAAAATGCTGTAAAATGACTTCAGGTAAGTCCCAGGACTCTGAGAGGAGAAGCAAGCCTTTTCTTGACTTGAGATGATATTCCACCTATGACTTTGTTACCAAATTTAGGACAAAGCTCAATACTAGGTCTGTGAAAAAGGTTCTCTACCTCACCCCTTGCCATATACTTAGCCTCATGTTTGGTAATACACTGACAATCCAAGCACAACATTGTAAAACATTTACATTGTAGTGCTTCGAACTGTCATTTATTTTGGAACTGGGTTTCAGTGCTATTTATTACTATGGGTGACATCCACGTTTGGTCTCTGGATGTGGTTTGTGGGAAGCGATGCAGGAAGGAGACTTTTCTGGCTAATTAAAGTCTGACGTTAACAAGCTGAAAGGACTCCCAAGCAGTCATCTTCAGCCAAAAGGCTAGTGACAATGACGAGTGAGGGGGAGCTTCAAGATAAGGCCTGTAACCTGATAAGAATGAGCATGGGTGGGGAGAGGGGCTCCTGACAATTCTGTTAAGGACATAACACTTTACCCGTGAACATTTGTAAGCCAAACCCACCTACCTTTGAGCTGGCATACTGCATGCTTCCCCAAAGGACGATCCCTGCTGCCCCCAAAGCAGCACTCTCGCCAATAGTGTTCACTAGGTCAGTCTGAAAGAGGAAAGTGTCAAAACTGGACATTGGAAAAGCAACAGAACCCTTAGAACCAAATACATCAGAGGACACACTAACATCTAAGTACACCTCTTTTTCCAGAGGAGATGTTGGTTCATGCTGTAGAAACTTCATATTCAAAAAGGCTCATAGGGTATGTCTACACTGGAGGCTCTGTTAAGTCAACCTAACATTGTCGACTTAAAGTCGACCTTGTTAAATCAACTTAGAGAGTCCACATTGAAAACTCCTGTCGACTGCCCTCATCCACACTGGCAGGGGCTAGGTCAATGGAGGAGTGATGCATTGTGGGTAGCTGTCCCACATTGCACCAGGGCCTGGAGGCCAGTTAGGTCGACTTAAGGGCTTTCCCTGTCTACACTGGCTTTAATCGACTTAAGCCTTAGGTCAACCTTCAGAGGTGGTGTTATTAAGTAAACTTAAGAAAGCACTTAAGTCGACTTAATAAGCGCCCAGTGTGGACACAGCATCTGTAGGTCAGCTTAACCATCCTTATGTCGACCAAAGGCTCCAGTGTGGATGTACCCAAAAACAATTACACCAGTAATAAAAGTGCACACACCAGGTCGAATTATAAAACAAATTACCGTAGTTCTCTATAGGCAAGGAAATAAACCATATCAATATAAGCATTTTTATATTTGATGATTGGCCTATTCTCTTCATTCCTGGCATTGGCCATTGTTGGAAGACAGGATACTACGCTAGATGGACCGTTGGTCTGAACCAGCAAGCCTGTTCTTATGTATAGATATAACTTAGTCCATGCTTGGATTATACTTATGTAACTATTTTGATTAAAAATCACAACATAATTATACCATACAAAAACTGTGCACAGACTAGGCCTCATTAGTGTTACTCCACCAACATATGAAAGAACTTCATAATACCAGAAATAAAAGAGGTGGGGGAGCCCTCCCAATGCAAAAAGATGCTCTGGTGAAATGGAGCATTTACCGGTGAAGGGGGAAAATAAATAAACAGAACCCATAGAAGCTACCATTCTGCTCCTTCCTCTAGATCCCAAGCAAATGGTTTTCAGTTGGGATGTCAGCACTTTTCCACTCATCTTCTGAGGCTGGGAACTCTGACTGTGCAGCCTTTGCAGAGAAAAATACAAATATATCATAAAGAACCAGCAAATTTTATAAACTCACTGGTGCTCAACAGTGTAATAATAAGTCTCCTCATATTGTCTACATCACTGTGAAATCATCCAGGAGTCTCAAGGAGGATCATATTACATCAGTAGCTGTATTAGAAATACAGATAGATAAAACTGAATGACTCCATTATTGTTATTGTTATTTATTATTTTAAAACAATTACACCTAGTCTTATAAACGCACCTGGCAATTTACAAGTAAGAATTTTCCTGTCCTGAAATGTTTATTGTTTATGATAATTAAGATAAAACACATATCAGTGGTTCAGGAAAAGGAGAGTGTGCTGAACTTTTGGAGAAGAATATGAGGAAGAGTGGTGTAGATGACCTTTAACTAAAGGTCAGATAAAATAATATTGGAACCATGAAGATATTTGAAGGACAGGATTTGCTTACTGGTCTTTAGTATAGGTTTCATAGTGCTATAACAAGTTACTAGGCTCAACCGCAGTTCATGATGTGGCTGATCACCCAAGCAGTTCCTGAGAGCACTTCATTATATCTAAAGTCAAATAGTTCAGTGCTTTCTCCAGAATAGATTAGTGTTTGTCACTGTGTTACTTTCGTGTTGGAAATCGTGGGGATGGGAGTTCTATTGGCTTTAATTTAGCAATAAAAAGACAATATTTGGATTAAAGATCAAATTATCAAAAGTTGAGTGACTTTGTGCTTTATCTAAAATTCTTTATGGTCAGAAGAGACCATCATGAATGAATGATCCCTAGCCCTTATCATCTGCAAAGTGCTTCACAAAGATTATAAATATATAAATCTGGATGGTGACAGTTTAAATCAACCACATGGTGTGCATGTGTTAGCACGACACACAGATCCAATCTCATTAACAACTTGGTGATCTCTTCTCAGTCAGACAAAATAAAGAATTAGTACTTAAAACATGTATCAATGACCTAGAAAATGAAAATAGAGAATAGGAACTTTTAAGGAACTATGGTCTAGTGGTGAAATCACTGACCTGGGTGTTAGAAGACCCAGAGTTTAATGTCCTATTCCACCACAAACTTCCAGCATGATGTTGGGCAAATCACTTAGCCTTTCTGGGTGCATCTACACTTACAAGTTAGGTCGACTTAAGGAGGCTTAAGTCGACCTAAACTACTCCACATCCATACTGGGCTTTCCTTAAGTCAACTTAAGGAAAAGTTAAGTTGACTTAATAACACCTTGTTTTAGGTTGACTCAATGCTTAAATCGACCTTATTAGGTCAGCTTAAGCCAGTGTGGATGGGGATTAGCACCTAAATCGACCTTATTAAGTCGACTTAATAAGGTCGAAAAGGGGCTATGCCTACACTAGAAAAGTTAAGTCGACTTTTGTTAAGTCAACTTAATAAGGTCGACTTTAAGTCAACTTAAAGTCGACCTTATTAAGTCAACTTAATAAAGTCAACTTAACTTTTCTAGTGTAGACATAGCCTCTGTGCCTCAGTAATCACATTTCCTTCCCTCTTAGGGATGTTGTGAGGATAAATACATTAAAAGACTGTAAGGTGTTCAGAACCTCTGGTGATGGTGGCCAAATAAATAAATAGATAAGTAAATAAGTTAGGCAGTTAGGTGCTTTTCTCCTTGCTTTCCTCATCTCCATCCATATGGGAGCCATAGAGATAAGGACTTTAAATATTTTAAATGTTCCATTTTATAATATTTTTGTTGGTCTAACCTCATTCCCTGGATGTTTAGGGGACCCTCTGTGACTCAACAGCTGCTTAGCATGCCAATATTTCCCCTACTACTTAGGGGAAATGTTTTCCTCCTCTATCCTTTCCTTCTCTCTCTGTTGATGCTCAAGATCCTGTTCCAAGCTCTGGTGTTTCCAACAACCAAAGACCCTCAAGATTCTGCTCCAGAGCTGGTGTTCTGGACTATCCCCCTGGTGGAGAACAGAAGAACAAGAAAGGAACTCCTCTTTCACCAGGGCTCTTTCCATAGGCTGGTTAGCTGAGTGTGTTCATTGTGTATTGAAAAATAAAAGGAGGAGCACTAAATGGTTCAAATTTATCAACTTGAACGGAAACATGCGCTGCATTTGGAGTTTGTCACATATAACAAAAAGGTTTGTGATCGTTACTTCGAATTCTGAATGGCTCTTTGTTTCAATCTATTGATATCCCATCTTACTCTGCATTGGAGAATACTTGTGTAAACATGGCTTTGCTCATGGGTATGACCTTTGTACAAATACACACCTTGGCACAAGAACAGTGATATTTGTACATGAGCAAGAGTAGTTGTTATTCATTATTCATCATTTATTTCTCATTCTGCTTTATTAAAAGATTTGGTCTTCCCACCAGGAAGCAGAAACAATACCATGGAACTTTAATCACCGCTCTTACATTATTAATACTAAGCATTCGAGGTGGGACAGTTTGTGAACACCCTAGAGCCTGAGAATCATTTGTATAAATTATTTGGGGACCACTCACAGATAAAAAAAATGCCATTAATAGAAATCAGAATGATTTGCAAAGAGAAATGAGGCATGGGGAACACAACTTCAATGACATTCCTGACCTTGGGATTGTTAGAGGGGCTCTTACAGCTGTAGCTCTTACTGTGGACTCCATTACACCTCCCCATGACTGATGTTTTCATTTAACGTTTTTCACCATGGTGTTTGCTGTACCTTTTTCACTAGATACGTTAGGGCTGTTATACACCATCACTTGCATCAGCAACCAAACAATAGTTTGTCCCAGCTCTTGCTCAGCCAGGCTAGAGTATAAGGTCATCCCTGTTCACCGTATGACTGTAGGGAAGAGAGCAAAATCTACTCTTTATTACTAGCAAGTGGTAAGGGAGTGAGGAGCCTCGGTTCTGCTCTTGCTATATTTGCTGCCCAGAGTAACTGATTGGGGTCAGAGGGAGGTGTAAAGTGCTCCAGAAAAAGAGGTGAAACTTTCTCTATGGTGTAGGGATCTGGAAAGGAATCTCTGACTCTCTGAACTACAATTTGTGGTCCTGTCTTCTACTAAAGCAGTGCAGATTGTAAGGTTATAAAATCTATCAGTATCAGTGTCCAACTATGGCTCACATGAGCTGATATAAAATCATTTGAAGACATCAGGACTGTGAAATAATAGATTGAAAACAATAAAACCATGAATACTGTTTTCCTGATCTTTAGAGCTCTTTCAAGTGCTGTTCCTATAAAAAGTCTGACAGCCCCTGTGCTGTCCTCATACAGTTCATGCTGCCAGATATCTAGTCCTGAGAAGCTACATGCCTGACATGACAGTCTTTGAAGTTGTACATTTTATTTTCAATAGAAAATATGTATTTGAACATTAATCATAGGAGGTTCCTCTTGCTGTGAATGTACTGTACATATAGTTGCTGAAAAAGATCTCTAAAGTACCCAGGGCTGAAAAGATAACTATACACTACTGAAATACATCCCAGTGGACAAAGAGTAACTTATGGGCAATATCATTTTAAGTGACTATTATAAAGTGTGGAAGCTAGCTCAAGATAAACAATTAACTTCATACAGCCTGGTATGTTTGATGGTTTCCATAAGGTAAAATCATGTGTGCTAGATTTCATATTGCAGGATGTTTAGCTAGTGTTAATGATATTTTTATTTTAATCCCAAGATCTGTGTGTTTGTGATGAACCTACCTATGAGAGTCAATGCTTGCAGAAGTATTCAGTAACTGTGTATGCCTCTATTCTGAGTTCTCAAGCAGAGATAAATTGGGTGAAATTCTAACTCTGCTGAAGTCAATAGCAAAACTTTCATGGGCAACAGCAGGGCCTGGATTTCATCCCCTAATGCTGAGAGGTGCAGAGGATGGGGGATACCGTGGAAGAGAATCCTCAACATCTCTGAAACTCAGGTGTCTCAAGGAGGAATCTTCAGCTAAGAACTAAAAAGCTGAGGCACATGAAATTAGTGAAAACTTCTGAAAGAGGGCTGTATACTCTATATTTCCTCACTAAGTTGCCAGAGAGACTGACTGTGTCTGCACAGCTCCAGTAAGAATCTCCCACCATAGATCCAAACAGGAGCAGTCAACTAGGAGCCCTCTGGAACCTATTGGACTAAATACGTGCACACACCCATAGCAACTGAGACTAGAAGATCCCAACCCCCATATTGACCCTAAGTACCCAACTATGGTGCCATCTTTGTATGGAGAACAAATAGATTTGGCTAGTTAATTTCGGTACCAAGTGAGCTTCCATTTTGGGAAGATATCAAATCAATTCAGCACTTAGGTTGCTTTTTCATGAAAGTTTATCTTCCCTTAATATTAATGGATTTCAAACTTCACTAAGATTTGTCAACTCCATTTCTGAAACTCTTTGGCTATGTCTACACTAGAAAAGTTAAGTTAATTTTCTTAAGTCAACTTTAATAAGGTCTACTTTAAGTCAACCTTATTAAAGTCGACTTAACAAAGTAGACAAAGTTGACTTAGCTTTAAGTTGACTTAGTCCACTTTGTTAAGTCGACCTAACCACCCTTAAATTAAAAAGTCAACTTACGGGTTACTCCATGTCTACACCTTAATCTACAGGATTAAGTCGATTTAATGAGTGGTAGTAACAAAGTCGATTTAAGCTTTCATTAAGTTGACTTAAGGAATTTCTTAAGTCGACTTAATGAAAGCCTAGTGTGGATGTGGCTTTATTTAAGTCAACTTAAGCCTCCTTAAGTCGACTTAAATTGCCAGTGTAGACGTAGCCTTTGTGTTTTTGTAACTCAGCCATCTTTGTGTAACCTGCATATATTATTTAAAAGAATTAATCTGAATTATTTAATTGCCTAAGGAAACAATTGCTTTGTACTTTTTTCTAAATTGCCCTCATTAAAAGAATACTATGCTGTTGTACAGTAATAGACCAAAGCATTGCGGGATCATTAGTGAAAGCTGACGTGTTTTGTATCATGACAATAATATTTTTCTTTATAGAGTTCTATATATGAAGCACAAAATTCATGTATAACTGTTGTTATACAAGGAGAAACTCCTAGGAAGTACTTTTTCCAAGATATTGTATGGCTAATCTTTTGATTTCTTTATATGTCTGCTTACCTCTGTCAAAACATGTAAAGTATAGGCATAAAATGGTCTGGAGTAAACAAAAACAGGCAAAACATAGTCTTTTCTAGCCATTGAGGCAATACGTATTGCTTCCTTAACTCGATAGTGAACAAACTTCAAAGCATTTGGACTTGACTTCAATATATAATCCAGATATATGGAGGGATAAAGAGCAGTACTTTCTTTCCACAGCCAAAGCAAGAGATCATTGCGGGAAGATTCAATGTCTGGGCATTTTCCTGTGTATGCTTGTGGCTGTTCTTTATAATCATAATTGTAGCAATCTGGGTAAAGGTAGTAACCCCATAGACCATTTGGTCTCATGTGCTCAGCCAGAAGGATAGTGTTGTTCATAAAACTCTTGCCAGCATTTTCAAATTCTTCCTTAGCAACTTTCTTAATTTTGTCCTCTGACCACTGAGGATGTTGTCTCCTAACCAGTTCAAGAGACTTATTTCTATAAATAGTTTTGTTACCCCAATTCCTATCCCACTGAGGTCTCCAGTTTTCCCAGTCAATGACTGCAAGTCCTTGGAATTTCTTCATGGGTATGGAATAGTCAATATCAGACTTAGCTTTGTTAAGGTGCTTTATAAGACTCTCATTCTGCGGCACTCCTCCGTTGATTGGAATACCATTGTCCAAGTAATAGGGGTAATGACCCAAATGAGTGTGATAAAAGATAGTCACATTGGATCCACTCAAAGTTTCGTTGGTGTTTGATGCAATGTCAAAAACACTGAGATCTAGATCCACCTTGTACCGCAGCCTGCACTGTTCTGTAGGTGCATTCCAAACAACAATGAAAGGTTTGTGGAGTAACAGTGGGGCCTCTGTCTGCTTGAGCAGTTGACCATCAGCCATAATAAGCAGCACTGTTATTACTGTCCATTTCATCCACAGTTTGCACATGGTATGTTCTTTTGAGGCTAATGTGATGGTTTCTTTGAAAAGAAAAATAAGAGATGTTTAAAAAACAACCATGTCCACAGCAGTGTGTCAAAGAAATGCCTTTTATTTTGGGTTTCTTTTTTAACATTGTACTCACAACAGATGTGGACAAGGATAAAACTATAACCAAGACAAAAATAAATCAAGGTTTAAATGCCTTCAAGCATGGGACACATACCTAGGGAGACTATTCTATAGGTGCTAGATCTCACTGTCAGGTCAGGAAGAACTTTTCAATATTCAGCCTTTTCTTGATTTCCATTCTGCCAACATACTCTTTCCTCTCTTCATTCAAATTCCTCTGAAAGACTCACTTCTTTCATAAAGACACAAGAATTGAGTTAATAATGTAATAATATTAGATAAATTTTAAACAAAAGCATCCCAGTTATTCTGTATTTCAGTTTTGCTACATAGTACTCATCATCTGTTTTACTTCAGGTGCAACCTTTGGGGGTCTAAAACTGTCTCTTTGGCCTCTAGGAATTACCACAATACAAACAGTGCAATCCATCTAGTACACTAATTCTAATGCAAGTTTCTTTGTCCAGGAACTTCCTAAATCATGTGCCCTGTAGAACATTGAGTACATCATGAGTAATTTTTTCACCATTTTCTCACTTTTTTACTTCCCTCATTCTTCTGCCTTTTTCCCAATGGAAAGAAGTTAAAAGGGGAATGTTTTTTTCGCACCAAAATGAAAGTTCTCAAAAAAATTGATTCTGGATTTATTTATTTATTTATTGCAAATGGAAAATGTCACACAAAACTAAATGGTTTTATTTCTTTCAAAAATTTTAACGGAATATTTTTATCTTTGTTCAACTAGCTCTAGCCAGATAAACCCTGTTTTTCCTATAACTCTGTTCCTTTATGGCATTCTGATACTATGATTTCTTCTTGCATTACCCACAGAATTATAGTTCCACATCAGTTTAATGGAAGAAGGTAATTTAAACAAAAACCATGATGGAAATATCTTAATCGCTTAGATTAACCAAGAGAACTCAGATATGTGGTAATATATACTACAGGTCTAAGAAAAAATAAGGCCTATGGTTTATTATTTTCTACTGCTGTACAAATTCATCATTTTTCTAAATGAGAACATGGAAGAATTATAATCATTCTGCATGTCAAAAGTATGACATTATTAATGACTCTTGAAAGTCTGAAAGCTAGTTGTTATACTGAATATAAATGAAATATCAGTATGTTAAAGAGAATTAATTATATTAAACTTAACAAATCATCCATAGAAGTATCAAGTATATATTAAAACTGATTTTTATTTAAAATATTGGTGGAAGAGGGTGAGTATTGTGAGACCAGATCTGCCATCATGCTGCAAATGCATTCTCCTCAAATGCACAAAGCAGGTACATTGAAGTGGAAGGATATCCAGTTTGTAAATTATTTGAGGAAATGTTGTTTCTTGCAAGTCATGTATCTGGGATCGGTACTCACCTGGTCTTCTGTCCCTCCCTTCCATTCTTCTCCTCTAGCTTCTGGTATTGTGTGTCTCTCCCTCTTCACCAGTCCCCTTTCTTTGGCTTTTGCTCTTCCTCCTGACTGGGCCAGATTAAGGGGCACTGGTGCCCTGGGCTGCCCACTACTGTTGCCCCCCCGACCCAGTCCCAGGGCCCCGATCCCCCACCGCAGCGGCCAGCCTTGGAGCTAGGAGGTGGGGTCCGGGGCCAAGGTGGGCCCCCCACCCTGCCATGTAGGGGAGGGGAGTGCAGCTTGGTGTTGCTGCAGTGGGGAAAGGGGATCTGAGGCCTGTGTCCCAGTGGTGCTCCGGAGGAATGGGGCCTGGTCAGCTGCTGGGGGGGGGCCCTCAAGCCAAAGGCTGCAGCATTCTTGCCCCACTCTCGGGATGAGGTGGGGTGGGGAAGTCTATCATGGCTTGGTCAGTGCCAGATTTTGGCAGGGCTGCAGGGCCCCCTTTTAGGCTGGGGCTGGAGGCTGAAGCCCCTAAAGCCCTTGCCTTAATCCATTCCTGCCTCCTGATTCCACTTCCATGGCCTTCTGTCTCCAACATAGCAATTATTCTCCTCCCCAGCCCACCCCAGCCACTGTTGCTCTCCTTTCCCAGCCCCCTCTTCAATTCTTTTCCTTTCCAGAAAGGAGACTGGCAATCCCAGGGACAAGGGTCAGTACTAAGACATCAACCTCTTGACAGGTTCAATGAGGATGACAAGAAGGAGCCTTTCTAAAACGAGAGTCACACTTCCTGCCCTCCCCTACAGACGGCACCAGCTCTGAAAGTGTTTAAACACCACGCATAAAAATAAATGGAACGTACCTTTTATTACACTGAAATATTTTAACAGCTGCCTTCTCCATCTCCCCTCAGTCCAGCAGCTTTCCTGCTGCCTTCTCCCTCCCTTTACCTGCAATACTATCACCATTCAGATGTTGGGCCCTATGGTACTGTGATAAATATTTCAGTGATGGACCGCGTGGTGCTGCCTGTAGAACTCAAGCCAATCAATACAGTAGAATTTGAGTTCCATCTTCCTTCAGTATGGTCAATTGGCAGAGAAACTGCCAAAGAACTTTTCAACCCACCTTGTAGGAGTCTTATTTTTGTAGCCTGCACATGTCCTCTTAAACACCGGTGATAGCAGCAAAACAGCATATTATTTACAACAGCATTCTTACTGTACTACTGATACAGGACAAAGCTTTCAAACATAAGTGCCTAAAGTTAGGAACTTACCTTTCTATTTATCCACTTAAATAAATAACATGATTCTGATGTCTGAGGGAATTGCAGGCACCCAGCAACTTTTAAAATCATGATATTTTTATTTGGGTGTCCTAAGTATGGATTTATCTTACTAATTTTAGGTATTCAAGTTTGAAAATTCTGTCCATAGTCCTTTATACATTTTGAAAGCTCATATCCATAAGTGACCCCGTGCTGTGTCTACAATACATTCTGGCTAGCGGTACAAATGCATGAGCCAGTCAGAATAGGGTGCCAGCTCACAGATCAGCTCAATAGATCAGTAAGAGGGAATTGTTCAGCTTAGGATTTGTATCCTTTTTCTGTGTTCAGTTTTGCACAAGCAGTCCAGTAACATCATAAGCATCCTAGGTCCATATTCACATTACTAGACTGTGCTGAAGCCGATGCCACTGCAACTACTCTGTCTTAAGTCGACTTAAGGAAATTTAAAGTCAATTTTACTGCTTAAGTCGACTTCTTAAATCGACTTAAGCAGTGTGGACACCCTAAGTTGACTTAGTCGACTTAGGGCAAGGGGGGAAGAGAGCCCCTGCTCCCTCCTAGCTGGGACCCGAGCAGTCCCAGCAAGAAGGGACCGCGGGGGTTCCTTCTCTCCAGGGAAGCTCCTGGGAAGCCTCCGGAGGCTGTTTTGCTGACACTCCAGCTGTTTGGGGAGGCCCTTTTTGCCGAGATCCACGGGGGTCCTGGAGAGAAGGGAGCCGCCGGCTCCCTTTTTGCCAGGACCTGCGCTTGGGTCTGGGCTAGGAGGGAGCCCCATGCTCCCTCCTAGCCGGGACCGCGCTCCAGCTGGCGGGAAGCCTCCGGAGGCTTCCCAGGAGCTGGAGCGCTGGCAATTGCTGGCATGGCTGCCCTCCAGCTGGTGGGAAGCCTCCGGAGGCTTCCCAGGAGCTGGAGTGCGGTCCCAGACAGAAGGGAGCCCGTGCAGGGCTGGCTCTCCCTGGACCAAACGAGTCAACTTAGAGAGTCTAGTATAGACTCTCTAAGTCGAGTTAGTAAGGCCCACTTTAAGTCGACTTAGGAGTCCTGTGTGGTCTCTCTAAGTCGACTTAATAAGGTCGACTTTATTAAAGTCGACTTATTTAAGTCGACCTAAATCCCTAAGTGTAGACATAGCCTTAGTGTAGACACAGTTATGGTGGCAAAACTGAACTTTTGTCTGCATAGCTTATTTCACTTAGAGATGGGGTGGGGGCTTGAAAAATAATCAAAGTGCAGCTTTGCTGGTGTAAGTGCCGTCCACCCAGGATCACTTTGCTGGTACGGTATACTGGTATAACTTTGCTGCCAAAGCACTCTCAGTGTAAACCTGACCCTAGATTCTGAACTGCCTGGGTAGGAACTGTCTTTGTGCTGATTGTTTGTACAGTGCTTAGACAAGGGGGCCTTGATCCCTGATTGGGGTCCTTACGCATTACCACAATATAAATAATAAATAAAATAACGTTTAATATTCAAGCCCCATTATAAAGATATTGTCTCCTTGCTTATAGCTAGAAATGGTTTCAATTGAACAGAAACTCAGGGAAGCTAGCAACTCTTTCTCTAGAAAGCTCTCCTCTCTTCTCTATCAACATATGTTGAATACCTTTAATAGATTTAATAATGCATACTATGGTCACAGGCATTGTTCATTAAATATCACTCACTGTTAGATACTGAAGAATAATACTTTGTTTATGAACAGAGAGAAGTCCTAAAATTCTTTGTATTGTGAACAAGAACCATTCTAGATGTATTGACCTAAAATGATATTTTGCAAATTGTCATTTTATTGCACATCTTATTTTTCATTTCAGAATAATGATTGAAGCCTAGTGGAGCAAGTCTTTATGAGAACAAATAAGGTTAACTTTTGATGCTAAAAAACCGAGGAAAAATAAAATTGCCTACTGTTTCACAAATGCACCAAAGAATCTCATGAACAAGAACAATACATCTTTTATTACTGGAGCCACTGTACTATGAGTTTATTGGTCTTATACATAAGCACTAATTGGACTACTTCAAGCCCTATCTCTATAATGAGCACAGGCATTAACAATTCCATTTTGCAGTTCATTATCAACCTTGATTCAAATTTGCCTGGTTTTCCCAATCAGTGACATGTTGTCATAGTTATTTTAACTTCCAAAAGATGTGCCTATGTTTCTGCGTCCCTGGAGTGTTCTCAAAAGACAATCTGCTTTCAATGTTTCTGCTCTATATTCTAATAACAAAAACTGCCCCTCATAAATTCAAGAATTAAGGGCCTGATCAAAAAAAAATAATGAAGTTAATGACAGTCTTTCTGTTGACTTCAAGGGGCTTTGGATCAGGAACTCAAAGCAAAAAATTAATGTAATTTGCTACTTATGTCTGCATATGCTGTTAATTATTAGGAATGTGAAGGCGCTGGAATGATTGTAGTATATCCTTTATCACTGATCATTGATTCTCACTTAATTAAAAAAAGTTGATCTATTTCTGAGTTTACTTCACTGTTTATATAAAAAAGAAATGTGTATAATACAATTATCCCTACTTTTTCCAACCATGTTCTGATAATTTAAAATAAACTTTCATGTCCACCAATTCTATTTATTTTCCATCAGTGTATGCAACTCATAAATGGTTGACATCAGGTGAAATTGAGGGGGGGGGGGCAGTATTTCTTGATATTTACACTAAAAGAAACATCTTTATACCCAATCAAGGAATTTAGCCCCCAAAATTGAGTGAGCCACACTTTAAGTGCTAAGAAAATATACCATTCTAAGGTGTAAGTACATCTAACTTGACTTCTTCCATGGATGCAGTGCTGTTGTAGCCTTGCTGGCCCCAGGATATTAGAGATACGAGATGGGTTCAGAGGCCTGAAGAAGAGCTCTATCAAAAACTTGTCTTTCTCACCAATAGAAGTCGATCCAGTAAAAGAACTCATTCACCTTGTCTCTTTGATCTCTTCCAGATGACCAACTTCTACTCTGTCTTTTGTTGATTATTTAGAGCTATTTGAACTCCAATACTCCTCATGACAACTGCTATTTCAGCATCTAATTTATAATATCCACCAGATATAATCACCCTTGTTATATACCACTATATACTGATTACTTGAGAAACTATAATCTATAAATTTAACATTAATAAATACCTATTTTTCCATATTATCATCCTTGTTTTTAATTGTCCTTAAATCTCAAACATTTCCATCTCTTTGAGTAAATGAGTCAGAATTGTAGACATAGTGTCTATTAAAAGTTATTTTAAAGAACTGGAATAATTTTTTCACCAACACATATTGATCATGTGTGGCATTTTGTGTCAAAGAATCAAAGTAAAGATTTTTTTTTTCTGTATTCAAAGAATTTCTAACCAAAACTTGAGAACAATACACTATGTACTTTAGTTAACATTCATTGTTCTAAATGTAATAGGATGATGTGATTTTATCTCGTTATTATTTTTGTCCCTGTAGTTTAAGGATCCTTCTTTCTAAACAAGGAATATCCAATCCTTTCTCTTTATATGCTGTGAGGCTACATGTACAATTTCTTCAAATAGGTAAGCAGGAAGCCAGGCAGTAGAGGGCTATCAAGGTTCGAAGCCAAAGCTTTGCAGGAAAACAGAAAGAGTAGCATTAGGCTTACGGCACATTTACACTGATGGTAGCAAATTTGCTGCTGTCATATCAGTTTTTTCAGATTGACTTAGTGGTCAGTAGAAACATTCTCAGCCAATCTGGAAATCAATGTAATAAAACCACCCCCTTCAAGTAGTGTAGTGCTGCATCGATGGGAACGCTTTTTCCGTTCATGCGGCACATTGAAGACGGTGCACTAAAGGGGAGTTACAAAGTCAACAGCAGTTATGCAAGCTACTCTGAGTAGCTTGTGTAACTCCTGTCAACTGATGCCAAATTTTGCTGGCATTGTAGACCAGGCCTTTGTCTTGACCAGGATTTAAAAATATACTGTTAGGACATATTAGCTAACATCTGCTAACTAGCATATTATAAAACTGTGGTATAGACAAGACCATGTGTGTTTTAATACATACTAAGCTGGTTGAGTTAAAGTCAAAGGGAAGCTAGTCTTTAAAACAAGTTTAGCAACTTGTTAAAGAATGCACTGCCGTATCTACATGGGACTTAGAACAGGTCAGTTAGCATGTTAGCTAACACACCTTTAGGACCTAGCCTAGACAAAGCCTTAGGGCTGACCTATCCATAGAATTTGTATTGGTGTAACTATTTCAGTTAGAAGTGAGAATTTTTCCAGAACTATTACACTAGTACAACCCCTGGGGGTATGTACATAGTTACATCAATATAAAGATGCCTTATACTTGGATAGCTTGTTCCCCTTCCCATAGGGAATAACATAAACTGATATAGGGATGTTTATACTGATATAGCTGCATCTACACAATATAGTTAAACAGTATAACTTTTGTGTGTGGACAAGGACTTAGAAGGAACACTGTCTTCCTTATATCTAATATAGTTTCTTGCTCCTTGTTAAAAGAAAATTGTTCTTTCTGTGATTCTTTGCCAGCATCACATAACATCCGCCAATGACAGTGTATTATGTGTTATATTGTGTTTTTTTAAATGAAGGAATTGAAGTGTTGCCAACTCCAAATATTTCATGAATCAGACACTAAAGAATAATGAGATTGTTTTAAAAATCATGAGATTTTCAAAATAATGCATTTCGAATTATTTTTATTTGGATTATTCTGGCATTCAAGCTTGTAAGTTTCATGTTTTCAAGCTTTTTTCCCCACAAAAATGAAGGCTAGAAATTTACGTTTTAAAAATGAACACTGGGATTCTCAGGATTCTGAGAAATAGGGCTTAGAAAAAACATCAAATATTGGGAGACTCTTGATAAAATCTCATGAGATTGAAAAAGTAAACAGAAAGAAAGAAAGAAAGAAAGAAAGAAAGAAAGAAAGAAAGAAAGAAAGAAAGAAAGAAAAAGGTTGCTTGTGTCACTACTACCTTCTGAGAGCAGTTCCCTTCATTCTGATATCTATCAAGCTATATTATAAGTAACGTCATAAGTCCAATTTTGACCCGTGAATCCAACTTTCTCATACATATCCCATCCCACCTGAAATTTGTATCTGCATTCAGTTTTTGACACCTTATATCTTGCTTTCCACACATGGAACATACACTGTTCTGTTCATAGAATCATAGGGTTGGAAGGGACCTCATGAGGTCATCTAGTCAACCCCCTGCTAAAAACAGGACCACTCCCACTAAATCATCCCAGCCAGGGTTTTGTCTAACCGGACCTTAAATATCTCTAAAGACAGAGATTCCACCACCTCCCTAGGCAACCCATTCCAATGTCCTCTAGATGTGGTTCTACTCTGAAAAGTCAGAATGTAAAAATGGCAATTTCTTACTCCATTGATTAGCTTCTTGTTTGTATGTAGAGCCAACTATGTACACTTCAGTGGCACAAATAAGCTTTTACTACTTTTCACTCTTGTTAGCCCCACAAAGCCAAAAATATAGCTGAGAGACCTGGATACTGTTTCTTCTTGTCTATCAGCAGAATTGCGTACCAGCTTCTAATGACGGAGTCAGTCAAGTATCCCTTTCTAAGCCCATTGAAGACAAACATTAGTTTTTACTATATTTTTCTCCTGTAGCTGAAGCTATCATTTGGCCTGCAAAACTTTACTATTGATGGTGAGAAGGAAAGAAAAAGACCTAGACTTCTGAATCCCAGGGGAGAGGGGTGAGAGATGGTTTAGACTAGCCTCAGAACAAATGTTTCTTTACTTATAAACTGAAAATATCTGGTGTCAAAGTTAATTAGGGACAATAAATATGAACCCTCAAATGTTATTTTTACAGAGGGACTTTTCAGAATGAACTGTACTTAATAAGTGACCTGTAAATAAACTTTAAAAATTGAATTTGTTTCCCTTCTTTATATATATATTTTTTTTCTGCTTCTTTAAAAACCTTGGGAGTATGTCAGATTTTGCCCTTCCTACATTTATTGTAGAACCTCAATGGGGGTGAGTGAGGCTAAGATTAATCTCTCACAACATGAATATTATGAGTTCTCACAAGGGGCAGAGGTGTGAAAGATATTTTACAAACACTCCTGTCATATAGGCTTTCAGGCTAAACAACATCACCTATTTAACAAGCAGGGGTAAAAATAAAAACAAAACCTTCCAGGGTTTGGTACAGACCACTAAGAAGCAAAAAGAACATATGACCACTTGTTTTCTTTTGCAAGTCATCTTTAAATTTGCACCCTTTGGGTTAGTGCGGGACAGATAATGGCAAGATATGAAGTAGCATGTTTTGCAACTGGTACAACCATTTACAACACTGCAAATCTTGTACAAAATGGATGGAGTATGCTGCCGTTCTCATTCGGTGGCTCCTTACAAAAGTGCAAGAGTCTATACAAGGTCTGAGGCAATAGGGAATTTGGCCCAGATGTCTTTTTTGTAGCCAAATATACTTCCATTTTCTGCACTGTCAATCCTTCCGTGAGCAGTGAATTCATTTTAAAAGCAAATGAAAGACACCCAAAGACATTCTTTGTCATATAATACAGTATTACAGTAAGTCACTTTTGAAACCAAAGGGCGGCTTGAGCATTTACTGTTTACTTTTATCCTGCTGTAATAAATTGTTTGTGGTCCTGTTTCAATGAACAGGAAATGCCATAAAAGAGCGTGGGAGTTAAAGATCAAAGAACCAGCATTTTGGGTATACTCTTGTAAGATTATGTTGCTTTCCACTAAATATGTTGTGAAACTGAGATGCAGAAACATTAAGTGATTTGCCCAAGATCATACACAAATCAGTGACAGAGTCAAGAATAAATGTAAATCTCTTGATTCCCAGTTCTGTGTTTTAGCCACAGGCAGAGCCGGATCAACGCAAGGGCTATAGGGCTGAAGCCCCAAGCCCCAGCCTAAATGGGGGCCCCAGGCTTTAGCCCCTAAGGTCCCTGCGTGATCCAGCCCCCAGTGCCCTGCTCAGTCCAGCACAGAGCCAGCTAGGCCTGGAGGGTGCTGGGAGGGCCTCTGTTGGTGCTGAGGGGTCCAGGATCCTAGGGCTAAAGGCAGCGCTCTCACCCCACCCCAGGGCCAGCTAGTCTGCCTCTGGGGCGGGGCAGGCCATGCGTGTTCACTGCACTCAGGGGGGCAGGGCCAGCTGGCATGCATTGTGACCTCTGGTGCAGCCTTCCAGGGCCCTGGGCTGTGGGGTGGCTGCACTGGAGCGCACTGCATGGCAGCCAGCCACGCCTCTGGGGGCAGCCCAGCCCAACCCCCCCCAGCACCAGGGCCGTCCTTGGGGGGAGCAGGGCCCAGGGCCAATTGGCCTGGGAGGCCCCCACCCCTTCCCTCGCGCTGGACGGGGTCGGGCTGGGCTGCCCTGCTCCGCCCCTGGGGACTCCGGCCACCCCTGAGGACCTGGAACTGCTGCGGCCGGTGGAACCCAGCCCCAGCCGCGGCCGGGGACCCAAAGCAAACACCGGCAAGAGCCAGCACCATCCACAGCCAGGAACCATCTCGGGCTCAGCCGTGGCCAGGGACTAGGCAGCAAGAGTGGGGTTGGGCAGGCTGGCCTCTGCCCTCCCGCCCTGCCCCTTGTCTTCGGCAGCAAGCTGAAGGCAGCGGGGTGGGGGAGCAGGCTGCAAGGCAGTGAGGGGCCTGCAGAACCATGGGATTTGGGGCGATCGCCCTGCTCGCCCTCCCCCAAAGGACCACCCTGCCCAGTGCTGACCCACATACAGGCCACTGTGGTGGGAGGCTGGGACCCCAGGCAGGAGGGCCCAAGGTGATGAGCAGCCCAGGACCAAGGGGCCCCTTAATCCAGCCCTTGCCACGTAAGCATCTCTCCCTTTTTAATCATTACGAATTAGGGATGACAGTTTGAATAATAGAGCAAGACAAATGTTTCAATTAAATCAATCCTCTAACCAGAGCAAAGGCATAGGTATACGTGCCCTGTCCCATTTTCCCATTGCTTCTAGCTGACAAAATGAAAGTGTTTTGGGTGGAGGAGACTGAAGAAAAGCTAGGGTAATCTAATAATTTTGTTGGGTTTCTTTCTGAATACATAAATTAGAAATCAGCAATTCCCTGAAGTTTGACCCACAACTCCAACAGAGCCTGTATTGATGTTAGAAAAAGTTCAATGCATGTTTGTTTTCAGTTTCATCTGCCTCTATACATCTAACTCTGGGCACGAACATATTGAAGGTTATTTTATTTTTCAATGCATATATTAAAAGCATAATCAATAGTATGTACAGACCAAAGCTTAATCTGATTTCATTTTGTGTCCAAGGAAGTATTTTGCCAAGAATAAAGAAGCGTGCTTCCGCCATCATTATTTTGCCTCCCATGTAAAGTGTCATTGGTTGTCACAGCTGGTACGGCCTTTTCCCTCTACTTAGTTAAATAAGTGAATGTTGGGCCAGTTTCTGCTCTCTGAGTGGTATAAATTCAAAGAAATTCTAGTGAAATCGATTGAGAGGAATAAATCTAGAAATTCTCCATTGAGACTAATGTAGTTATTCAGCTTTTACAAACCAGTAAATGAGAGAAAAAATTAGCCCCTAGTGAGCTAAAATTTCTTAACATCTTGGTCTAAATTTAAAAGAATTGTGCCCATTTACTTTAAATGATGAAACATCTCTTTCGTATTCTATAGATGGATTCTAACTAACTGGAAATATTCATACTTTGCTAAACAGAGGATAGGCAATGTCAAAGCAATTTGAGAAATAATACATATAAAGTATCAAGGTGAAGATAGGTTTTATATCTTATTTCTGGAACTGTGTATGGTTTGTTTAGCGTACCACAGTCTGCCTCAACAAAGGAATTTACAAATATCTCTGTAACTGCAGAGACATGATGCACTGAGTTAATTCAATAAATTCTCTCCAGATGATTTCTGGGAAGATATTTGTAAACAAGACATTGGTTTTAGGTCATTAAATGCTGTCTTACTGGAAGATTGATAAAAAGGGATTGGTGAATGGCATATTGTTGTCACATTATTCTCACTACTGCTCCTTACAAAGAGGCAAAATGTATTTCTTAGTGAATCTTAAATATATGATCAACACCCAACTTTCAATTTTCTGTCTCTGATATTAAAGGCACAGTCCTGTGTTTTAAAATAATATATTGATTAACCCTGTTCTTAAATGTATTTGAAGTAAAAGCAATGGTGTTGTTTTTCAGTTGTGAATTTTATTTCCAACCAGATGTCTCTGAGGTGCCTTTTAAGATCAATTTTCTAAACCAAAGTATTTATTAAAGCATCAAACAGCTATTGGCTGGAAAATAAAAAGGAAATATAATCCAGAAGTGAGACACTGTAAGACAGAACACTGAAGAAATATTTTCCTAATTATTGGACTGTAAATAAAAGATAAAATTTTGTTATTTATGGTTATTAATTGAGTAAATAATATTGTTACTCACCTCTAATGCCAGTGAGTAGGAGAAAACTTTGGCTGAGCAAGTTACAGTAGCTGCTGTGTTTGTTTGAGAAGTTTGCTCCTCCTAATGGGTATGCTTTTAACTAATGAGGTACTGACAGGCTCTGGAGAGGAGACAGGATTTTACTTACTAGGCTTTCTAAGATTGCAAAATAAATACATAATCAAAACATTAGGCAAGACTACTCAATTCTGATCAGTTTGGTCCTCAGTGCTATAATCTTTGGTTTCATATGGAAGATTACAAGCTCATAATCTATTACAAAGGAGAACAGTATTGACCTGATCATTATTAAAGAGTTCATTTATGTTTTAATAGTTACAGAAACTCAGTTGAATGGGTAAGAGACACTGTGTAAGAAAGACCTATGAGTAATAGTGGAGAGTGATGTCTTT
>ML685934.1:1254006-1299664 GCA_007922175.1 Pelusios castaneus | reverse complement strand
CCTGTGCATCAGCCCTTCTGTACAATGAGAACAAAATGATCCAACATTATAAAAACTTGAAATTTTGAGTAATTCTAGTTTAACAGTCACTGGAAAAAGCAAGGCACCTCTAAGCATAACAGTTACTTTGGATTTTATAAAGGAAGGTGTTGTGTATTGTGAGATATCAAGGGCAGTGGGCAGCCTGAGAATGAGAGAGTGGAGATATATAAGCCCCAGAATGCTGAGAGCTCTGTTCCTTGTTGACTAATTAGGGTTACTGCAGGCATCTGAGTTCAATCAAGACCCAGCCAGGTGCCTGATAAAAGCCTCCCTGCTCCAAACAGAAAGGGCACAAGCTGGAGATGGAGTAAGAGGAGCTCTGTGTTATGTGAAGGAATGTTGTACAGCTTTGAGAAAGGAGACATGTGGTTTGGAGAGAAAGGCAGAGAGGTGCCCCAAGGACGGTAGTAGTCCCCTGGAAGGGGAGAGTTGTGAAACTGGACTGAGTTACTTCTCAGGTTCTGGAGAACTGGGAGACCAGAAGCTGAAAAGCCAGAGGAGGGAAACTAGCCCAGTGCAGCTGTATGGGTACAACAATCACAACAAATAGCTGCTATTTATAGGGCCCCTGGGCTGGGATGCAGAGAAGTGGGTGGGCCTGGGTCCCTACCCCCCTCCTCTACCAACTGGACCCTGCTGGATGAGCCTCCCATTGTTGGGGAGATGGGGCAATGGGTGGTGCCCTGTGTTACTGGTTAGCTCTGTGTTCTTGGAACCAGGCACAGTATCCTGCTTCTGTGACTCACCACCCCCCCAGCCTCTGCTTGAACCAGAAACTAAAACCAATGACAAGGCAGTGGGAGACACACCTAAACCCCTTGGAACAAGGGTGATGGAATTAGGGCAACTCCCCTAGCCTCATCTACAGTGAAGATGTGAGCCATTAGCACACTGAATGGACAGCAGAAACTTCATTTGCATCAAGGATGGAACCAGAATTAGCATGCTGAATGGAGAACCAAGCTCCAAGGCAGGAATCGCACTGAACTCTGGGATTGGCAAAGCAGGGAAGCACTGCATGATGGGAGATCTCTGCTTCTGAGACAAATGAACTCATGTCTGCACACACCCAGCTCAGCAATTATCAGACCAATTCTAGTCAATAGATCTTGTACTGATATCCAACACACTGAATTTGCCTGATTGCATTGTGAGCTCCCTCAGAGGAATGCCCCCATAGCCAGGAATGATCAGCTCCTATTGTCCACTTAAACTAAACAGCTCTGGTATACTCCCTTAAGTCATTATTTACACCAAAACAACTCTAGTGTTCTGCCTTGAACCATTGTTTCTTCCCTACAAAAATCCCTACCCAAGTTCTGAATCAGAAGCTAGTTCTAAATTACTCTGATCTGTTCTGCTGCCTGGATCTGTTCGGCTGCCTGGACCCAAAAAGCTGCAACAGTTCCACTGGGACATCACCTTTTCCTTGCTGATCATGGTGGGGATTCTGCCTGTCTCCAGCACTCCAGACCCTAAGCTAAACAGCCTGGTTCCTGGGTACCTTTGAGCTGCACTGAGTGGTGAGACAACTCCCTGCCCCCCTTTTTTCTCTCTCTTTACTCTTAGTCCAAATATAACTCTCTAAATTTAACCTTTGTAATCTACTTGGGCTAGATTTCCCCAATGCTACAATTGAAACTGGGTAATATTGTAACTCTTTGATCATTTCTCTCTCTTTGTATGGTTATTGATATTGTAATTGTTTGGATATTTTTCTTTCCTTTTATAACTATTCATAAGTTTTATGTACCTGGCAATAAAGTAACTTTTGTATTCAAGGTGGTTGCCAGACTCTTTCCATCTCCTTTGTGTTCTTGGCTTCCCTATATTGCTCTGCAGCAACGCTTCTTTTACCTAGCTAAAGATCCCTATGATGCCCAAAATCCTGTAAGGTCTGCTCACTAAGGGGGTTACTAACGTGCTGAACCTGTGGCATATAAGGGTGACAGCTGAAAGTGCTGTTTTGACCCAGCCTGCTCAAACGTGTGCTCAAGTCTAGTCCAGTGTGTTGCCAGGGGCATATAAGGGTGGCAGCAGAGAAGTGCTGTGTGACCCTGCCTGCTGAGTTCAGGGACATATAAGGGATCAGCTGAGAGTGCTGATAGACCCGGTCCGCTCAGACGCACTTAGAAACCCAGTCTTGGGAAGTTTAGGTCCTGCAAGAGTAGCTCCACTGGGAGGCGACTTGCAGAAGGGAGAAGTAAGCTCCATATAGAAACACACGTAACACAAGCAGTACACTGATAGGAGTACAACGCTCCCCACTCCCACGGAAAGTAACCCTAATAAATGAGCATACCCCAAATTTATGGGCAAATTTGGTAACACCTGACCCACCACAAGAGATGGAAGCATGGGACCCATTAGGTGGAATGGACAGTTTGCCACAGTATGAAAAAATTGTTCCAAGGCATGTGTGTCATATCAATGCAGAGACTTAAAATAGATGACATTTGAATGGAGGCAACTAATAGTGTTTATTTGTAAAAGGTCTCAGACTTCCTTCCAAGGGAAGTCATGTAGTGATGTATGAAGAAGGAAATGGTACCAGAACTTCATGTGTGGCCTTTTCAAGCCATATATAAAGGCACAATGTCAATGGTCAGAGCTTCTACAGGAACTAACAGGAAAGATGGGCAATGGGAGTGCATCAGAGATCAACAGTAGGACCCTTCTTGTTTATCCTCATTCTGGGTACTCTCACAAGAGACATACAGAAGGAGATGCATGCATGCCTGAGGATCATAGTCCGTCCAGTTTTAATGTCTGGTACTGAGTGTTGGGCAATGAAGAAGAAACATGAGCAACTGATCTGTTCCATAGAAATGCTGATGTTGAGATGGATGAGCGGTGTTAGCAAGAAAGAACATGTGAACAATGTGTTTGTTAATGACATGCTCTAAGTAACATCCATAAAATGAGGGAGTGGAAGCTTGGCTGTAACAGTCTGTAAAGTGCAGTCTTAATTATGTAGGTAAGAGAGACATAACATAATAATAGTCATATTGGATCAGACCAATGGTCCACCCAGAGCACTATCCTTTCTTCTGATAGTGACCAGTGCCAGAGGTATCTCAGGCAATGAACAGAACAAGGCAATTATCCATTCTCAGTTGTCCAGTTCCAGCTGCTGGCAGTCAGAGATTTGGGACACTCAGAGCTTTAGATTGCCTTCTTGACCATCTTAGATCTCTCCTTCGTGAATTTACCTAATTCCAGTACTTTTTAATTTATTTATTTAAAATGTGCCGGTACTCGGCCAGGTACTTGAGGCCACCAGTGGTGGCATCAGGAGCCGGGGCTGCATCACTGTGAAAAAAGGTGCCGGCACTCAGCACCCCTGAGTACCATCACAAAATAGCCCTGTCTAATTCTCTTTTTGAACCCATTTATACATTTGGTCTTCATAACATTCCCCTGGAAATCAGTTCCACAGGTTGCCTATGTGCTATGTGAAGAAGTACTTCCTCATTTTTGTTTTAAACCTACTGCATGTTAATTTCACTGGGTGGCCCATAGTTTTTGTGTTATGAGAAGGGAGTAAATAATACTGTCTTATTCATTTTCTCCACACCATGATTTTACAGACCTCCTTTATCAGACCCTCTCTAAGTTGTCTCTTTTCTAAATTGAACAGTGCCAGCCTTTTTAATCTCTTCTCATATGGAAGCTGTCCCATACCACTAATCATTTTCTTTGCCCTTCTCTGTCCTTTTAATGATTCTAATGTATCTTTTTTGAAACAGGGCCACCAGAACTGCATACATGGATTTATATAATGGGATTATGATATTGTCTGTCTTATTACTTATCCCTTTCCTAATGAGTCCTAAGCCTGTTAGCTTTTTTAACTAATGCTGAACCTTGAACAGATGTTTTCAAAGAACTATCCACAATGACTTCAAGCTCTCTTTCTTGAGTGGTAATAACTAATTTAGACCCTATCAATTTGCATGTATAGAGGGTGTTATGTTCTCCAATGCCTATTAGTTTATATTTATCAACACTGAATTTCACCTGCCATTTTGTTTCCCCAGATACCCCAATTTTGTGACATTCCTTTGTACCTCTTTGCTTGGACTTAGCTACATTCAATAATTATGTATTTTTTGCAAACTTGGCTACCTCACTGTTTATTGCTTTTTCCAGGTCTTTTGAAAATATGTTGAACAGCGCTCTTCCCAGTACAGATTTTTGGGGGACCCTGTTATTTACCTCTCCACTCTGTAAACAAGTCATCCTTTCCTATTTTTTGTTTTCTCTCATTTAACCAAATATGGATCCATGAAAGGACCTTCCCTCTTAACCCATGACTGCCAGTTTGCATAAAAGCCCTTGGTGAAAGACCTTGTCAGAGGCTTTCTGGAAGTTCAGTTGCACTATATCTACTGGAATACACTTGTCCACTTCTTTGTTGGCAGCCTCAAAGACTTCTAATGGATTGGTGAGGTGTAAATTTTGTGTAAAATGGTGTGCATTTCCCTTTACAAAAGCCACATTGACTCTTCCCCAACATATCATCTTCATCTGTGAGACTGATAATTCTGTTCTTTATTACAGTTTTAACCAATTTGCCTGGTACAAAAGTTAGGTTTACCAGTCTGCAATGGCCAGGATCACCTCTGGAGGCTTTTTAAAAAATCCATGTTACACTAGCTATCTACCAGTCATCGGATCCTGAGGCTGATGTAAGCAATAGTTACGGATTATAGTTAGTAATTCTGCAATATCGTATCTAAGTTCTTTCAGAATCCTAGGTAAATACCATCTGGTCTTGGTTGCTTATTTACTGCTTAATTTATTAATTTGTTTCAAAACCATTCCTGTTGACACCTGATTGGGACAGTGCCTCAGATGCATCACCTAAAAAGAATGGTCCATGTATGGGAATTGACCTCACATTTTCTGTACTGAAGACCAATGAAGAAAACTCATTTAGCTCAAAATGGCTTTGTGTTCCTTGAGTGCTCCATTAGCACCTTGATCATCCATTGGCCTCACTGATTGTTTGGCAGGCTACCTGCTTCTGATGTACTTATAATAAATCCTGTTAGGTTTTTGTCTTTTGCTAACTGCTCTTCAAATTCTTTTTTGGCCTCCTAATTATACTTTTATACTTGACTTGTCAGAGGCTATGTATACACGAGAAACTTGTCCCGCAATAAGTTATTGCGGGACAAGGAAAGCACTATAAATATAGCACTTTCTCGTGTACACACGTGCTGCTTCTATCGCAAAGGAGCATTCACCCTGTGAATGCTCCTTTGCGATAGAAGAGCAGTGCATGGTGGGCACCTGTCCCACCATGCACTGCCCACAGCCAGCCCCCTAGCCCAGCTGCAGGGCTTCCGGTGGCGGCAGGAGCTGTGTTGCCAGCCCCCACTGTCACCCGAACCCCTGGACTGAGCTGCTGGCCAGGGGTTCGGGTGGCAGCAGGCACTCCGGCGCTTAAGCGCCGGAGCGCCTGCCGCCACCCAAAGCCCGGAAGCTGAGCTGGGGGCTGGCTCGAACCGGAGCCAGCCCCCCAGCTCAATCCAGGGGAGCCGCCAAACCAGGCAGCTCCCATAATACTCAATTTCACTGCTCTGCTAGAGCAGTGAAATTGACATATTTGACAGCTCCAATGTCCCAGAGTGGCCTCGATTGGCACTCTGGGACATTTCCGGAGGCTGTCTAATCCGCAAAATGTGTACACACGAGCATTACTGCGGAACAGCTGTTCCGCAGTAATGCTACCACTCTGGTTTTGAGTGGTTTAACTGTTGCGCGGCAAGACGGTGTTGCCGCACACCAGGGAAATTGACCGTGTGTACACTACTAGCTTTATTGCATGGTAAGGAGCCTTACCGTGCAATAAAGTGATCGTGTGTACATAGCCAGAGTCTACTTTTCTTTGTTTTCCACAGTAGGATTTGACCTCCAATTTTAAAAGATGTCTTTCTGTCTCTAGCTGCCTATTTTACTCTGTTTTGCCATAGTGGCCTTTAAAAAGGGGGTGGTGGCATTCATATAGTTTGTGCCTCTATTATGATGTTTCTTTAGAAGTTTCTGTTCAACTTGTAGGCATTTCACTCTTGTGACTATTCTTTTTAAATTTCAATTTCTCCTCATTTGTGTGTAGTTCCCCTTTTTGAAGTTAAACACTACTTTGGTGGGTTTCTTTGGTATTTTCCCCTTTCAAAGGATGTTTAATTTAATTACATTATAGTTATTATTAACAAGTGGTTCAGCTACATTCACCTTTTAGGTCTGATCCTGTGCATCACTTAGGAGTAAATCAAGAATTGCCTAACCTCTTATGGGTTCCAGGACTAGTTCCTCTGCATCCCAGCCTGACAGGTTCCCAGGCAATATGGGGATAGTTGAAATACCCCACTATTACTGGGTTTTCTGTTTTAGTAGCTTCTCTTATCTTTCTGAGCATTTCAAAGTCACCATCACCATCCTGATTAGGTGGCTGGCAGTATATTCCTTCTGTTACACTCTGATTATTCAAGCATGGAATTTCTAGCCATAGATTCTGTGGAGTTGTTTAATTCATTTAAATAAATATATTTGATTCTGTGCATTCTTTCAGATCCAGGGCCAGTCCCCTACCCCACAGCATGATCCACTCTGTCATTCCTATATATTTTACCCTGGTATTACTATGTCCCATTGATTATTGCCATTCTACCAAGTGTCCAAGGCTATGTCTACACTGGCAAGTTAGTTCGAATTAAGGAAGCTTAATTCGAACTAACTACAGCCATGGCTACACTAGTTAGTTACACTAGTTTAATTAGTTGGAATTAAGGGCTTCCTTAATTAGCACTAATTTGAATATGCTATTTGAACTAAGGGTTCATTTGAACTAGTTAGTTTGAATTAACCAATGTGGCCATGTTAGTTCAAACTAATTGCTTAGTTCGAACTAACCAGCCCATTGAACTCAATGCAATTTGCTAATTCGAACTAAGCAAGTGCCATAAATGGCACTTGCTTAGTTTGAACTAAACTTTTCTAGTTTGAATTAAGTTAATTCAAACTAACTAAAATTAGTTCAAACTAACTTCAGTAAGTATAGACATAGCCGTGCATCATGCCTATTTTATTAATATTTTCATTTAATACCAGGTACTCTAGTTCACCCATCTCAGTATTTAGATTTCTTGCATCTCTATAAAAGTACTTACAAAATTTGTCAAAATGTAGTTGTCTACCTTCATGAAATATAATTGAATGAGTTTCTCTTTCATTTGACTGTTTTTCTTCAGGTCATATCTGTATTTTATCAACTTCTATCCTCACCCATTTATTAGGAATCCTCCCATGGGATGTTTTTGTCCAAATAAGGTAGTCCTCCATACCTGATTGGCTTTCCCCCAGCCCTTAGTTAAAAATTTTCTTTACAACCTTTCTAATTTTACATGCCAGCAATCTGGTTCCATTTTGGTTTAGGTGAAGCCTATCTTTCCTGTATTGGCTTTCTTTTCAAAAAAGACTCCCCAGTTCCTAATAAAAGTAAATCATGCTCTGAATACCATTGTCTCATCCACACATTGAGGCCCTGAGGTTCAGCCTTTCTAACTTGCTCTATTCATGGAACAGGCAGCATTTCAGAGAATTAAAATAAACAAGAAGTCCTGTACCACTCTTAAAGACTAATGAATTTATTTATCAAATGAGCTTTCATGAGTATAACCCCACTTCATCAGATTATACACATAGAAGCTCATTCAATAAATAAATTTGTTAATCCTTAAAAGTGCCACGGGACTCTTTGATTGTTTGTATGAAATACACTAACGCAGCTACTTTACTGGAATGGGTGTCCTTTACAGAGAATGCTACCCAAGCCATCCTAGACTTCTATCTCTTAACTGGCAGCTTAAATTTGGTCTCCATACCCTGTCTTCTACCTGTCCCCATACCTACCTGTGTCACAACTACCAGTTCCTCCACAACACTACACTAATACAAACTTCAATGAGTCATATGGACAATATTTCACTTAAGTTTCATCTAAATGTTAATATTCCTTTTTCATCTTTGAATCAATAAAATATGGTAACAGACATTACAGATAGGAAATGAAGTTTAGTGTCTACAAGACAATTGGATCAAAATGTTTCGTATGATATAGGTAAACAGACAAATACAGTTAGTACCTATTAACATTCTAACAATACAGGCTTGCATTTCAAAGAAATTAATGTATTTAATGTGGCTTTGATAATTATAAATAAGAAATGCTGAATCTAGGAAAAACATTAGTTAATCCATTTGAGAGACTGCAGAGTCCTGAAATCTAGCAACTCCTCAATTCTACTCCTCGGTCTGACAACTGCTCCCTCTATATATTTGGTCAAGTTAGTTAGCCCTTTCTGCATCCCACATGTAAAATGGAGACAATACATACATATCTTTTGGGGGTTACTGAATGTTTGTAAAGCACTTTAAAAACAAAAAATGCAATATAGATGCTAAATAATATATGCTCTAAAAATAATTAAGGGCTAAATCATTCAGGAAATTGGTGTGGCTTATATCTAGTTCAAGACAGTAGTTGCCAATATTTGCCATAATCCAACAGTTATTCATTCTGTACTATTCATAGAATTAGTGTTCTCAGACCAACTTCTGTATAGCCATGTGCAAAACATCATGTAAACAGACCAGAAACACCAGGTTAATATTAATTACTGACATCAACATATGTAACTCCCATTATTATATACCAGTGGTGAATTTAACTAAATATAGTCCAAGTCAACTAACTTTCAGAACATAAGCATTTACATGAGCTGCTACAGAAATTGGGTTTTGAGGGAAACCAGTTTTGTATGTTTGGGAGCAGTGTTCTATGGACAGCTTCATTGTATTTGTTTTTGTCTTGAGTAGGTACCTCTTTTTTATTTTTATTTTTTTTTATATAAATCTAAATAGATAAATGCAGGATCCAAGATTAGATCCCCCCCCCCCCAAAAATCTAGGTAACTGTAAGAGAAAATATATTCCATAAAACTGTTTCCAGTTGATTCTAGAACCTAGTACAAAACTTTCTAGGCCAGAAATGCATCTTGATGAGTTACCAAAGCAGCTCCTGGATATCCTGTCTTACAAAAGGATTGAACTCCTACCTCATGGGAGTGACTCTGAATAAATGTGACAAATACTATGTGTGACTGGCAGTTTTCCTGTGGACCTGTACCAGTGACTCACAGGCTTTCCAGACTACTGTACCACTTTCAGGTACATCTTGCATACTCTGATTCATCTTGCATACTCCCAGGTTTCACATCACTTCAAAACTACTTTGCTTACAAAATCATACATAAAAATACGAAAGTGTCATAGCACATTATTATTGAAAAATTGCTTACTTTCTAATTTTTACCATATAATTATAAAATAAATCAGAATTTAAATATTGTACTGACATTCCAATGTATAGTGTATAGAGCAGTATAAACAGATCATTTATCTGTATGGAAATTTTAGTTTTTACTGACTTTGCTAGTGCATTTTATGTAGCTTATTATAAAACTAGGCAAATATGAGGAGTTGGTGTGACCTCTATGTATCCCTGGGAGTAAGTGTACAACTGGTTGAGACCCACTGACCTAAACTAACAAGGAGAGGGAGCCTAAACCAATCTGCTCCCAGGGGAAAAACTGGACTGAATTAAGGTGGGGATAATAATTAATACATCACTATTTCTTATGTAGTGCTTTGTCAGTAAATTAGGACGCGAGTACAAATATCCCCATTTTACAGATGCGGAAACAGAGGCACCAATCTGGGACCAGCAGTCAGATCAGAGTCAGTGGTGAATCTGAACAGCAAATTGTAATGCAGTGCGTGGGTTTATTAAGCTGCTTCTTATGGAGGAAGGTCAAGAATTCAAAGGTGGGAAGAAATTATCAGAAGGGGATGCTGAGTGTGCCCAAGGGATACTAAAATGTTCCGATTTTGCCTTCACCCACCTCTGGCAATAAAGAATTAAAGGCTAAAAACAATTTCTTATCTTTCTTCATGTTTCCTATAGAACCTAAGATCTATTTAAGATGGAACATAATATTAACTGTGCTTGGGTTAATACATGTATTTTTCTTTAGTTATTTATTTGCACCACATGCATTTTTGATTTTGTGAATATCTATAAACATAAGGTACTTTTATTTTAATTAGATTCTCTGGTTTGACCTTGAGTCTTCTTTTAATCCTGGTCACTGTTCATTTTGGAGAAGAAAGATCAAGAATGTAAGACATACCATCTACCATATTTTTCAACCTAGAGTGCAGAGATCTTACCCTTACACAGATTAAAAGGGAATATGTTTTGGATACAAACCACCAAGATGAGTATTTGCAAGCTTAATTGCCACATAGTGTGGATTTGGGAAAAGAAAGATGATTCTGTGAGAAAGCACATTAAATTTGAAAGTATCACTGGCTCATCAGCTTCTAGTAAACAGATCAAAAGTAGAAGAGATAAGATGACTTCCTCTTCCAGAGTAAGTTGCTCTGGAATTGAGATTCTGCTGCATACTCGTCTCAAAGAATCTTTTTACTTTTACACTGATATTGCTGTTATCTTGCTATTCTTCAAGGATAAAAAAAATTGTGAATTAATTTTCCCTGTAGTCTGTTGAGTTCATTGTCATATGGAAGCTACTTCAAAGTATTAACTTTCAGCATAAAACTTTCAGCAGTGGTCCATAAAAATCATCATTCTCTTGTATGTTAGCATTGTCCTGGCAGAGAATAAGAAGTGGTCTGGTTCCAAGTAGACCACAGAAAAGGGTTTTTATTTAAAGTATAAAGAAGGGGAAATGATTTTTTTTTAATGTAGCTTCATGCAGGGAGCCTGCCTACTCATAGATTCAGAAGCTAATGGAGTGGTCAAAAGACAGCAGGAGACGCATGGAAAAAAAATCAGTCAATTTATATTTGCTGGAGATTAAGATAAGAAAAGTCATGACTTCCCATATTTTTGTTGTGTTGTGTTTATATCTTGTATTGAGAAATCAAAATTCCTAGAAAAAATCATAATTAATCACTCTTTCTCAGACAACTTCTTAAAACTATACAACAGTATCATACAAAACTCATTGGTTCAAGTTTATCCTGTGTACTCAGAAACTTTTAATTTTATTTCTAAAGCCAAGAAGTACCGTTAGGATGTTAAATACAGTAGGTGGCACTTGGAAAAACACTCATAGTGGTAAGGAAGAGTCTTTTCTTATCCAAAAGCTTTTAATGAAATATCCAGGAAGTATGTTAAAGAATTAATTAATTATGCAAAGTCATCCGCACACTAAACCCATTAGCCAGAGTAAAAGCCATAAGAAGAAATTTGTGTAGGTGGAATAAGGTATTTGCAAATAATACCATCTGATTCATTTGGATGGTATTCTTGACTCTTTTTATTGGTGAGAAAAATTTTAAGTGAGTGAAATTTTATTTGCAAGAATGTTCACAGAGTAGAAACATCAGACATAAACACTTGTGATAGTATTTTTACTGGCTGTGCTCTCTGGCCTTATGAAAATTCTTTGTGTGGAAAATGGGAGGGGAGAAAGGAATATACTGGACGAACTGGCAGAAGATTTGATTTTAAAAACAAGCAACAATAGAAAAAGAACTACTGGGTAAGTACTATCACACTGGGGTGCGTCTACACTTGTAAATTAAGTCGACTTAAGCCTGTTTAAGTCAACTTAATTTACTCTGCATCTACACTACAATTTCCTTAAATCGACTTAAGGAAATTTTAAGTTGACTTTATAAAACCTAGTTTAAAGTTGACTTACTGGCTAAGTCGACTTTAAGTCGATTTAAGCCAGTGTAGACGTGGCTTAGCCCTAAGTTGACTTTGTCAACTTAAAGGGCCGCTAGGGCTCCCCCACTGCCCTCCCTGCCAGGGTGCCTGGCACAGCCAGAGCCTGGAGTGCCCATCCACAGGGCAGAACACAGCCCTGCCCACCCTGCTCCTGTACCCTGTCCCTTTCCTGCTCAGCCCCCATTGTACCCTGGTACAATGGGGAAAATGCTGAGCCCCCTGGCACTTTGAAAGGAGTACCTCCCCTCCCGCCATGGACCACTCCCAGGTCCACCTAGCCCCTAGAAGTAGAGTTAAGCATCCAGTGTGGATGCTCTAAGTCAATTTGGCAAGGTCAACTTTAAGTTGACCTAATTTTATAGTGTGGACATGGCTAGATAGACTTAACAAAGTTGACTTAAAGTCAACTTTAAGTTGACTTAGCAGAGTTGACTTATTTGGCCAAGTGTAGACATAGCCTAAGAGAGGTTTCAGAGGGGTAGCCATGTTAGTCTGTTTTTAGCAAAAAGGATGAGGAGTCCTGTGGCACCTTAGGGTGCCTCTACGCTTGTAAATTAAGTCGACTTAAGCTTGCTTAAGTTGACTTAATTTACTCTGTGTCTACACTACACTTTCCTTAAGTCGACTTAAGCAGCTTGCTTAAGTCGACTTAAGGAAAATAAAGTCGACTTAAGGAAAATTAAGTCGACTTTATTAAACCTCCTTTTAATTTGACTTTAGGCTTAAGTCGACTTTAGAATGTCTACTTAAAGCCAGTGTAGACCTGGAGTAGCCCTAAGTCAACTTAAAGTTGACTTAGGGCTCTCCAGGACTCCCCCACTGCCCTCCCTGCCAGGGGGGTGACACAGGGAGAGCCTGGCATACCCCCCCAAAGGGCAGGGCAGAGCCCTGCCCATCCTGCCCCAATGCCCTGCCAGGGTCCCTGTCCCCCTTTGCTCCATTGAACCCAGGTACAATGGGGCAAAGGCTGAGCCCCCTGGCACTGGGCAAGGGGTGCCCCCTGCCACCGTGGACCTGCCCAAGGTCCCCCTAGCCCGTAGAAGTCAACCTTGGCATCCAGTGTGGATGCTCCAGGTCGACTTTGTAAAGTCCCCCTAAGTCGACTTTAAATTTAGGTGTAGACATGCTAAGTTGACTTAAAGTTGACTTAGTTAAGTCGACTTAGCTAAAGTCGACCTAAATTTACAAGTGGAGGCATAGCCTATGAAACTAACCAAAAAAAAATGTTTTGGGGGCATAAGCTTTCGTGGACTGGAATCCACTTTGTCAGATGCACCTGACAAAGTGGGTTCTAGCCTATGAAAGATTGTCTCCATTAAATGTTTTTTTTTTGTTAGTCTCTAAGGGTATATCTATACTAGGTCAACTTAAGGACCCTTAAATCAACCTAAATTACTCCCTGTCTACACTAAACTTTCATTAAGTCAACTTAAGAAATTCCTTAAGTCGACTTAATGAAAGCTCAAGTTGACTTAAAGAACCACCCATTAGGTTGACTTAAGCCTTAAGTCGACGCCTTAAGTGACTTAATGATGGTGTGGACGGGGAGTAACCCTTAAGTCGACTTTATTAAATCGACTTAAGGGCGGTTAGGCTGACTTAACAAAGTGGACTAAGTCGACTTAACTTTTTCTAATGTAGACATAGCCTAAGATGCTACAGGACTCCCTGCCATTTTTACAGAGAGCTCTAACCTGGAGATAACATGGATATGCCCAATCTGACTGTATATTTGTAGTGCAAATGGGCAATGAGAAGGGAAAATGATCACTTGGAGATACCCTCCCTATGGAACCCCATTTCAAAATGACATTCAGATATCTATGTTGGTTGTCGCCCTGTTGGATCACCACCAACATCCATAGAAATGAGTGTTTGAATATCCAGGTCATAGCGTCCAAGGAGGTAATGTGTGATCAGCATCACCCCAGCCAGGAGAGGAGGCTGGTCCCCAACAGCAAACAATAGTGGTGGATAAGGATCATACGAGTCACAAGTCCCCCTAATTCAGGCTTAATCAGTTTTCACTTTTAGCTGTATAATTTCAGATAGAATTATTGTCTATTTATATATCTGAGCATATATTTGTCAGACAACAGTAACAGGCAAGACAGAATAAGTAGAGGGCCCAAGTTCCCACATTCCAGGGCACTAGGGTGTTTTCCTGTACTTCATGATGGTCATCACCTACTCTGATCCCTTGGACAGGTCCCTTCAATCTTGTTCCTTCAGTTTCTGGTTAGGTGTTTCCCCAGTTTGGGACTTGTTCACTTGGATTAGTATAAATTCACATTCTGTATTACCTAAATTTTCTCCAGTCAGCTTTTAGAACATCAAGTTTTGGGTTTGATGTACCCCATATGTCACACAGGTGCAAGCTTTAATTTGTAAAAATTTCTAGAAAATTTCTGTCATTTTGTTCCTTATTATCCTGACTCAGGATTTTCCCAGTTAAAGGCTTCTTATTATTACAGGTTTGTATCTTTTTAGCCTCAAAACTTCTAGCTCACCATATTACCTTTGTTCTGTTGGCAATAACATCACTTCAAGGTGATCAACAATTTTAAATAAAAGAAATATTGGCAAAACCACACTTATGCCAAGAAGGCCTTGGCTTAAGTGTTACCTGATATAAACTCATTCACTCTCCATAATTAAAATATAGCTATCAAAGCAATTCTTCACTTTTATATTTCAATGTTATAAGTCAATCTATGTCAGTGGTTCCCAACCTTTGTCCCTCAGATCAAAAGTGGCCTGCTGCTCCCCTCCCATTGGCTGCAGAAGGGAACCACTGCCTAAGGGCCAGGCAGAGCACATTGCTTCAGGACTAAGAGATCAGTATAGGCTCTCTGCTGCTGCCAACAGGACAAGAGATGAGCACTTGCCACCCCCTGGCTGTGGCAGGGAGCACATCATAGTGCTCTTCCTAGGTCCATAGGTGCTGGGGTCCCCACTGGAGCCAGAAGAAGGGAGCTCTGATCTCCTATCCCCCTGGTTGTATAAGGGACTCTCTGCCTAGGGACCTAGGTGCCACTCACAGGACTACAGGATGCATGTGGTTTCCCTGCAGTGCAGCCAGGGGGATGGGAGACCTTAGGGTGCATCTACACTGGCAACTTAGGTCGACTTAAGGACACTTAAGTCAACCTACACAAAGCCACGTCCACACTGGGCTTTTATTAAGTTGACTTAAGTGTTTCCTTAAGTCGACTTAGTAATAGTAAGTCAACTTAACACCACCTCTGAAGGTCAATTTAAGCCTTAAATCAACTTCAAGCCAGTGTGGACGGGAATACCGCTAAGTTGACCTTATGTGTGGACGGCTATGTCTACTGTTAAGTCGACTTAACAAGGTCGACTTAAATCAACTTAAAGTGTAGCCACTCTCTTTAGTCGACTTAACTTTACAAGTATAGACATAGCTAGAATGCTGAATTCCTTCCCTCTGATTGCAGAGGAGGTGAAGGGGGACTGCTAGAAGAGACTGGTGGCCTTCCAGATTAGTAAAACTGATATCTGTGGGCCTTGAGCCAAAGAGTTTGGGAAGGGAACCACTGGTCTATGTAATCCTAGTTTACCCTTTTTATCTATTATGGGGAGAGGAAGAGACTGGAGAGCATGCTAGGATTCTTTAATGTTCACATTTCTTTTTCTTCTGCAAATATGGATTTGTCAGGAGATTTTTGTTATTCAAAGCCCAATTATTACCAAATCTTGTCAGTTATTTTCCTATTACAAATTCTGAAGTATTTGTGGTTTAAAGCCTCGCTATATATAGCTGTATGACACTTTTGTTATTGTTCTTAAAATCAAAAATATACTTTACCAGTTTTGAGACAATTTCAGCCCACTCTTTAAGTTTCACAAACAGCATGTACTTTCAGTGGGTCTATGACATGTTCAGGACAAAAATAAAAATAACATTTAGAAAATTGGATTATTTAGAAGAGATAGTAACACTCTGTATGAGTTAGATTGGGACATACTGTGACTGCAGCTAACCTAATCAAAATATAGATACAGCTGTTGGGCTGCTCTGAGACATACAAATGATTGTAATTGACACAAATACTTGAAAAATAAATCAACTGAATTTCATTTAATATGTATTGGGATGGAAATGTACTTGGAAAAGGTCCAAGTTTCAACTATGTTCACTGTAAAATTAGATGTGCAAAAATTAAAATATGGATGAATCTTTCCACATCACCTGAGGTGTATGGGTGGGTAATTGCCACAAGACAATAAATTGCCTCATATTTGGAGGCACCCACATATTTTAACTGCATTACCTCTCCCCATTGGTCTGTTTTCATGATGTCATTGTAAACAGTATCACTGATACCATTTTAGTCACTCTGCCTGTTTAGTTTCTCTGTTGTAGTTAATAATAGCCATGTGAGTAGAAGCAATTTGAATTTTATTCTCAGGTACATTTTTCAAAAGTATCCAGTCAGTTAGGAGCTAAAATCCTGTTGACCAGCCTTTAGCATTTCTGAAAATGTTACCCCTCAACTTAACTACACATTCAATTTCCAATGATAAAAAAATGCATGAACTCTCCAAGAGCCTCACCCAAACCTGATCAGTGTTCTTATCAGCAGTGCTGGTAACAATACCTATAGTTAGTTTTCTTTACACTTTCTCATTATAGGACCCTATTTGCAGTTGCTTATTACATTGCCAGATTTGAATCATTCATGCTGAAAGTTTCCTTGCTACGAGGGTTATTTTTGGAAAGTTTCAGCTAAAACAATTACTTTATTTCCAGTAGGAAGATTAGGGAAAATTATGGTTTTTGCTCATACTGAGAAAATTCTTGGAACCATTTCTTTGACAAGCCCTTTGTCAGAAATAGGTCTTTGGCCATGCCCATGGAAATTCACCCAGATTTGGACAAGCTATAAAGCTCCCCAAAAATCTCAATTTGCCTTACTGTTCTTTCCACATAGTTTTTATTGATATAATATTATCTATAATCAACAGGGACCATAGGTTTTTAGTCTTACAGTTTTTTTTCTTTAACAGTGAACTAATGTGCAACCATGACCAGCAGTTAACATCCCAAAAAGAGCAAAATGGGTTTTTAATGTGAAAAGTGACTGTAAAAATGGCATTATGGGCTTTTATGTTTATTGTTTTTCAATTATTTCTATATTGTATCAGTTTAGAAGTACATTGTTTTCTATTTCCCAACTTTGAAAATCCAGTGGGGATCTGAAAGTTAAAGCTGGGTTCTTTCCATCATATTAACCATAACCAGTAATGACAATCCTGTGAGACAAAGCATGCTCTGTTATATATATGTAATCTCTAATTTTTAAAAAATTCCAGCCATAATAGCTGTTCAGCTCCTCTGTTTTCAATATATTTACACAATCATAGAATCATAGAATAATAGGGTTGAAAGGGACCTCACGAGGTCATCTAGTCCAACCCCCTGCTAAAAAGCAGGACCTCTCCCCCTAAATCACCCCAGCCAGCCAGGGTTTTGTCTAATAATATAACTCTTTAGAATTTAATAAACTTCTATTTTGGAGATTCATAGAAAGGAACAGGAATCCAACTCATTTTTAACTATGTTAACTCTGCAGGATTACCAGGAATACAATGCAGTAAAAGCTTATTTTTGTCACTCGTGTCAACAAATATGACTGAACACACACACAGTGAAATTTACTCTTTTTGCAGAGGACCAGTACAAGGCCTAAGCATTATTTAAATCCTTCTTAAACCCTATTCTAAAGGTTTAAGTGGGATTTATGTTGTCCATAGCCTTTTTCACAGGGATTAATTTAATAAAAATATCACTGTTACATGGTTTTCAGAATAAAATTGCATTCTAAATTAAGGAAGTGGCACCATCTGGTGGATGAAAGTAAAAAAAAATTGTAAAGTGAATTTAGATTTCATTTAGTGTAATTTTGCTCTTCTCTCATTTTTCTCTAATATTTCTTCAAGACTCCTAATAATTCTACAGAGAGCACTAACACATGGTATACATTAAATTTTGTCAGAAGCTTTTTAGAACACAGCTACCCCAAAAATTGGTCAAACGTATGCCATTTTGTTAACTTGAACATATTGTGTGGATTTGTATGGGATACTTTGGCTGATACACAAAATGATCTATATATACCCACTTTGAAACTAAAATATTTAATGACTGCTTCCTTAACATTAAGGACACAATGGTTGTAGAGACTCCCACACACAATGGGCCCAGGGAGAAACCCGATGAGTCATTAAGGAGACAATGGTTGTTGACAGCCTCCTGTCTAGGGTGTTTCACCAGAAACACACAAGTTAAAGTATAGATATAACACCAAATTCCTAACTTCTAATCAAAATACAATTCCTAGACATAAACTATATAATCATTCCCAGCAAATTACTACCTTTCTCTTGATATCAAACATGACATAGTTCCTATGGATTATAGCATTTATGAGATATGAATAGAAAATAATATCATAAATGCTTCCCTAAATCCAGACAGCATCACACAGGGCTCTTCCCTGCCCTTTGGGGGGCATGCCAGGCTCCCCCTCTGCCCCCCCCCAGCAGGGAGGGCATTGGTGTAGTCCTGGGGTAGCCCTAAGTCGACTTAGGGCTGCCCCACGTCTACACTGGCTTAATTCGACTTTAAAAAGTCAAATTAAGCCTTAAATCTACTTAAATCTAGGTTTAATAAAGTCGACTTGATTTTCATTAAGTCGACTTTATTTTCCTTAAGTCGACTTAAGCAAGCTGCTTAAGTCAACATAAGGAAACTAGTGTAGACGCAGGGTAAATTAAGTCAATTTAAGCAAGCTTAAGTTGACTTAATTTACAAGTGTAGACACAGCCAGTGAGTCTAATAAAAATCTAATTACCAGGACATTCTGAGCACCCACTCCACCCACCTTTTCACAGGCTTCAATGCTACCTGGTATAAATTAAGACTGAAAGGTTGCTCTCGTAGTATTTTTTGGCCTCACTACAAGCATGAAGTAATAGAAATTGTTTCATAAAACCTGTTCGCAAATGATTCCCAGCCTAACTATGCACACAAGAGGTGTGAATAGTTCAGAAAATCCATAGATAAACATCCAAGCTTCCAAATTTTGTCCAACTCAGTTTGAGCAAAATAAGAGTTGACCCAGCTGAACTTTCATCCAGAATTCTAAGTGAACCAAATCCAAGGTGGTTTTAAAGTTCCAAAATGCTTGATTGACTTCATTTGTTTGTCATGTTTGTTCATTGTCATATTAATTATCAGGTGCTCTGAACTGTCTCATTCTAGACTACCTTAGAACTGGCATAGTGAAAATAGAGCTTCTCTTGAAGTACTTCTGATATGGCTTACACCAAAAAGCAACAAAAATTTTGAGAGGAAATCTGTTCTTGTGAGATTACTTCCAGACAGAAGAGATTTAAATGTCTATTAAATAGTATTTGGATAAACTTGCATAAGCCTCCAAACCCAATTCAAGCTCTTGAGATTTTTCCTTCAGTAGTTACTGTATTTGAAAGGACCTTTATTGTTTAAAAACGAATCCATGTACTGCCATCCATTTGCCATTCAGATCTAATACCATCCACTAATGGATGGGCAACTTAATGGGATCTGCAAGGTACTGGACAGCTTTAAGAGAAAGGAGGAGCGTATACATGAATAGGCCCCTCCTCCCCATGTGCCCCATTGCCATTGGCTCTAGCTTCCCTCAGTCATTTAATAAAACCCTTGTCTGGGGGTTTTCAGGCCTTTTGCCCCACTTTTAGCTGTATCCAACCTCCCTCCCTGTAGTTATATAGTACATGACTGTGCTTTCCAGTTGCTGTGGGTCTGACTAATCACTTGTTCAAGGAGGTTGGAGAGATGCGTAAATAGTGTTCCTCTCCAGTGTTAAATTTTTATAATGTTATGGCCTTCTGTTTAAAATCCATCCTTGTACCTGCCCTCTTTCACCTGTGTGTCCTGATCAAAGGAGACATACACCTTTTCTTTGATCTGCAATATAATGCTTTCAATCATATTGAAAGATCCAATGTAAGAATTTTAGATTGTATAATAGGAGTGATAGAGCAAATTGGTAGTGAGTGATCAAGCATTGTTTACTGCACAACAACAGTCTTTATGGGCCCAAGCTGTTCCACTCAAGTCAATAGTAAAAATCCCACCTATCTCAATGAAAGCAAGATTAGATTGTTTGGGGCAGATCCTCAACTCATGTCAATTGCCATAGCTCCATTGAAGTCAGTTTACATCTGTTGAGGGATCTGCCTCTTTATCTGTTAAATTTTGACCAGTGTGCTCTTGATGAGGGATAACTTACAACATGCTGTGAGTGCCATTTAATACATGGTTAAGCATTGCTCAAAATCAACAACACCTTTCCTTCTGTCTGTGGCTCTAAGTGGGATAATAAACTTCCAGAAAGAAACAGCATTGTTGTCTGTTGTTTTTCCATATCATAGTTCAAGGGATTTATTCAACTCCCATTGAAGCCAATTCTCCCATTAACTTTAATAGAACAAGCTGATAAGGCAGCAAATGATCTTCTTTGGAATATATGTTCTAATGGTGTTAGTACAATAAGGATTCCTTTCCTGCCCCGCCCCCCATTTATCTTCAAAGACATCAAATGCATATTTACTAAATCCATGAAGTAAAATGGCATGCGTAGTCACTTCACAGAAAACCAGTCGGAAGATGCTGCTATGCCTACCTATCCACTGGCCTGGTCTACTCTGGCCATCGTGTTCAGCAGCAGTCAAAGGGAGATATGGAAGCTACATAAAATAACTTACATATCTGCTCTGACTCTCTAGTGGCTCCACTGCGCTGAGTCAAAGGGAAGTGCCGTCTCTTCGACTCAGAACTACTCTTCTTACGGGGACGTAGATAGTGCCGTCTCTAAGGCCGGGTAGGGTCCAGAGCGAATTGGCCTGTGTGAATCCTCCCCCACCCAGCCCTGGGTCTGGCCTCCTACCACCCTCCTTGCCCTGGGCCAGCCCCCCAACCCCGATCCTGGCCTCATGCCCTCCCAGCCCCGATCCTGGCTTTGTGAGGCCCTCCCCGCTGCTCTGCGCCACCCCCGACCCCTAGCCTTGTGTCCCCCCTGGCTCCAATCCTGGCCTCACACCACCCCCGCCAGCGCTGTGCCACTTCTGGACTCCAATCCCAGCCTTGTGACACTCCCCCTGCCTTGATCCTCCTGGCCTTACACCACCCCCCAGGCCCAATTCTGCCTTTCTCACTGCCTCCTATCTGGTCCGCCCAATCCTGGCCTTGCACCGCCACTTCAGTGCCGCCCCCAAATACTCTACAAGTGTGGCCGAGTGGGGTCCTCCAACTGCAGAGCCCGAGGCAGTCATCCCAACTGCCACGCCCTTGTGGCAGCCCTGGGTGGAGGTACTGAGTCAAACTCCAGCTTGAATGAGCGAGCCTTGACTGACTGCTCAATCGAGCCAGAGAATAAGAACTGACGGTGGCAAATTTCCCGCTGTCAGTATAGACTTGGCCACCGTAACCATTTTTTTAAAAAACGGAATGCTGTCTTTAAACTTTTATGAAGGAGACATTGAAGATGTATTTTTTTCTTCAGATAATGAATATAAAATAAAAATAACTACAGGACCTCAGCCAAAAATACTAGACGGAAACGTGATAGGATTGCTAAACCAATCAGTTGACAGACTTTACAGTCTCCTGTGTGGTCACTTTTTTTCTCAGCTGCATCCTTTTTCTGTTTGATTTTTGTTAAAAAAAATATAAACAAGGAAACAATAAAAATATTAATACTTAGAGCAGAACATCAAATTCTAGAGTCCAAATTCAACTTGAAATCCATAATTCTTGTTCAGAGTTAGTGTTCCAAGTGGCCTACTGTAGAGACACTTGAGCTGTGCTACTTCAATCCACATTTAGACCTCAACTTCCCCAGTATTCACTGGTGTTCAGATCCAGTATTCTAGATTGAGCTCATCTCTAATTATAGTATCACTAAGTTATGACTGAAATTTTGAACACACAAAGGTCAAGGAACCCTTACTTATGATTCCCCCTTGCAGCAAAGCATAGTCACAATGGACATGTGTTTTAAAGCTTTATCATTAACAACCTGAACAGAGACATAAGCTACTAGATGTAGGAAAAGGGAAGATTATGCTCGCAGAGGAAACCAGACTCCAAATTCTGATCACATATAGATTGGTGTAAATTTGAAGTGAAGCTAATGTCAACAGAATTATAGCAATCACTGATGAATCTGTGAGCAGAATTTGGTCTGAGTATCTTTGAACTTCCTAGATTTTGTATGTTTAGATCTCATCCACAATGATGCATTAAGATATTTATTTGTATTTTATTTATATATTTGTAAATGAAACTTACAAAGAAAATAAAGCTATTTAAAAGAAAAACACTTTTTTTTTCCACTTGTCTTGTGCTGCTGCTTTACCCATTATTCCCACAGGCAAAAGTTATTTAAATAATTGCAATGTGTTGTCTGGTTCTGAACTATTAGGTATCACATTTTTCTGATTAGATATTAGAGGTGTTCTAACACAACAACTCCCAATCTTATTACAGTAAATTTACATAAGGTTATATAGAATGTGCAAAGGCTTTCTACTAAGATACTGCAGATTAGTTACAACCCAACCATCAAAATAAAAAAATCCCTGTTCTTCAATCTTTAGAAAGGAAACATATTAGGATTTTACATTACATTTTCTGTAAATGTGTTCCTTCTAACACTTATCACAGAGTAACAGATGTCTCTTTCCATAGAGGATCTTATTCATCTTGGACTGAGAGAGTGAGAGCAAAATAGACTCAGCTGGTGCACTAAAAATAGAAGATTTTTTTTCTTGCAATTTAAAAAAAAAAAAATTAAACTAACCAAGATTGAACTCTGGCTTCAGTAATTTATTCTTATATGCTGTATTATTTACTACATGTATATAAACACTGTAGTAAATAATACAGTTCAGTATTGGCATTACTGGAACTCATTTAATAGAATGACAAAAATATAGCTAATATATCTGTCATATTTTATTTATATATCTATATATTTTTGCTACTCTATTAGGGGCTTTTCAATAGAACCATGTTTCCTACTCTACTATGTAGAGACTAAAGTCTTAATAAACTTAAACTTCTTAAACACTTGTTCAGAAACTAATTTTTCCAGAAGACCCAAAATCACTGAGTATTCCATATAATTTATGACAGGGGACTCTGGAATCCCCCAATTTTTTAATTTTTAAAATTATTTTATTAATACCATTCAAACAGTAAAAAAAAGGGTAAATAACATTAGGATACAATGCATAAATGTAGCTCAATCACTGAATTACAAAATTAAACAGACTACAGGTAATGATTTGCATCATGCTTGAATTAAAATAAAAACATTGTCATATAAAGTTAATATACTGAAGAAGGCAAATGTTTAAGTACATCCAAATAATATTATAAAATCATACTGAGCTGTCAGTTATTTCAGCAGATACTTTTTTTTTTAATGTTAATATTATGTGATGTTTTTCTTTCCTGTAAAACACTGCACATTATAGCTTTAGAATTTGTGGACCAGATCCTTGTCCCTTGCTTGGATTCTGTCTGCTTTGCACCAGTCAGAAAACAACCAGCTACCCTCGTAGTGTGAGGAAAGTTCCCAGATGGCATAGACCTGGTATAATGACCCAATACTGCTCCCCTTTGTAGCCCTATCTTAGCATATGGGCATGCTCAGGGAAAAGGGAGGCATGGATGTTACACCACTCCACTCCAGGGATCTCCGGCTGTCACAATGGCCCTTTGAGACTCCTATAGCTGCACATAATTTAAAGCTGTCCTGAGGCTCCTCTAATTTACTCCCACAGACAAATGAGCCCCTGACTGGCAACAGGATTTTTAGGTGGGGAAGTGGTATAAAGGTGGCATGAAGTTATATTTGTCTCCTACCACATCTATGCCAGACACGGCATCTATGCAGATAAGAATCTGACCAAAGTTATATGTTTTCTAACAAATAAATATTAGCTAGACATTAACATTAGAAACATCTTTATTCTAGCAAAATTCCACACTCAAAGCTCTGAGAGAGTGTATATTGTGTTGGCTGTTATTTTGGATCTCCAGATGGCCATCAAAGGCACAAGTCAAATGACATCTGGCTAGAGACACAAAGCTGCTAACTCTCTTCTTCTGTTGAGATTCGATTTCTTTCTCAGTTAATGGTCTGAGACACTTTGTGTTTGGTCACTGGGACCAGCAGGAATCAGTGGACAACCCTCACATGTCCAAAATCATCCTCTTAAAGTGTAGAAATGTCTTTCTCTTTAAGTTAAGGAGGATCCTACCACTCGTATAATGAGTTACCAGTTCTCGGCCTTGGCTAAATAAATTCTGGGAAGTATGTTTCTATTTCCCAGATTAAATGTTTACAGCTGGTATTTTATTTTGATATTACCATCTATTTAGCTGGGTGTATGGCTACCTCTTTTACTCCACTTCACACCCTCACTTATGTTACTCTGCTTGCCATCTGACTTCTTTTTTACATCTAACTTCTTTATCTGTTTGACTTTGTGTCTTTTCTTTCTTTTTCTGAAACTTTTTGAATAAAAATCTTTGGCAGACACAAAAATCAGAAAACCTTTCTCAACATATACATTGCTGAAAAGCACTCTTTTGTCTTGCGTGGGAAATTTTAACAAGTTGCCATCTCATATCTAGGAGTATTTGGCTCAGAATACTCCTTGCTCTTGTAGTAACTGGTCTCTTTGCTCCCCACCAAGCCCAGGGAGAAACTAGCTGACATGTTTAAAAATCCCATTAACCCTTATTTCATCAGTTTTGAGCAAATGATCCCACACCACATAGAATGTAAGGAAGGTTCTAGGAGGTTTATTGAATAAATAAACTCCTCTCAAACAAATGCCACACAGGCTATACTTAAGGAAAATTATTCTCACAGTAAGCAGCTCTAAATGCTGACAAACTGGTTCTCCTCTGGGTTGCCTGTTTGTATATCAAACCTCCCTCTGGCTTATTGCACTGACCTCTGTGAAAAGGCAATACAGTAATATTGATGTTTTTCCAGATAGCTTCTCACTATGCTGTATATCTCTAGTCCCCAAGTAACTTCTTGTTTTAGTCTACTGAATTTAAAGATATTCTCAGTCAGCAGATTTGGAGTTACCGGTACCTATTTTACAGATGTGGAAAAATCCAAGGCCACAGATCACTGAAAAAGTAAGCTCAGTGTGCATATTATGGCGTAGCAGTAGACACTCCATCAGTAATATTCCAGATGAGTTTCCATTGTAAATTCAATTCTGACACGCTTCTAAAATCCATAGAGCAGTCATATCAGCTCCAAATTAGTAGGTTAGAGCTGCGACTTAGAATTTTTGTCAGATTTGAAGTTACCAAAACATGGCTTTCATGAATGCTGACACCTAAAAACAGACTATTCCATACTTTCATCACAATTCAAAAGTCTTATAACTTTTATTAGCCATTTTGAGAGAGAGAGAGAGAGAGAGAGAGAAGCTAGCTGACTAGTCTGTCCTACTTGTGCATGCATGATTTCTTAATTACAAGCACACTTGAAAAGTTCTAATATTTTAATAGGAAGATCACTGTAGATGTTGACTTCTGACAAGAATAATATTTAGGGCTCTTTGGGACAAGCAATGGCTCTCATATGTGTCTGTTTGTGACTCTGGACACTACTGTAACAGAAATAATAAATAAGACAAATAAGCTAGGCAGTTGTATACCACAGTCATTTTTATGCAATGTTTCATACCAATTATTTATAATGGGGAAACTAGTTAATCAAGTGTAGTGATAGGATAGTTAAGGAAATACCAGTTAGAATAACTTTTCTGTTTGTGTTAACATTCTTTGAGACATTCATAAGGCCTTAAAAGAATTGTATAATATTCTTTAATTAAGAATCTAAACAAAGCTTCTTCAAAAAATACAGATTTCTCAAACTCAGACTTTGAGGTGTAATAACAGGACTGATTGTCGATTTTCTTGCCTCCCAGACCATTCATCCCCCAATGCTTTCCAGTCAGAATAACATTTTACAAGTGATTTTCTTACATATCATTTTCATCTCCCTTTTCAAGATAGATGTTAATGTCTTTACTTTTTCTTTAGTCCACAGATGATAAGCTGCCCTATTTGTTAAACATACTCTTTTTTGTACAAAAACCAAGACACAGAAAAGTGTATTTTCTATAGGTAAATTTTCGCTCCTAAATATAGAACACATGTGAACGTTCTATCCAAATTTTTGGAAAATCCAGCATGGAAGTTAATAAAAGTAATCCAGTCATCGATAGACAGTTATTAAAAACCCTTAGAAAAATGGTTGCACTAAATAATACTTAATTATGCTTTTAGTTTATCAACATTTTGGCACACAAGACTGAACATGATGGCATTTTTCTTAAAATAAACATTAAAAAGAATTATAGTGACTGTAATGAATGAGAGCCACCAAGTCAACCTTGAGGATCCAATCCAATAATACTTATTGACTAAAAGTCATTACCATATAACAGTTATTCAGAGGCCTATGTGAAATGAACTAATGATCTCTGGGACAAGTTATGTCTGAAAGGGCAAGTCATGTTTGACCAACCTGACTGCATTCTATAATGAGATGACCAACTCACTGGATGTGAGGAAAGCAGTAGATGTTATATACCTTGACTTTAGCAAAGCTCCTGATATGGTCTCCCACAGCATTCTTATCAGCAAGTTAAAGAAGTATGGGTTGGATGAATGGACTATAAGGTGGATAGAAAGCTGGTTGGAACATCGGGTTCCGCAAGAAGTGATCATTGACTTGATGACTAGTTGGCAGCCGGTAACAAGCAAAGTGCCACAGGGATCAGTGCGGGGGCCAATTTTGTTCAACCTCTTCATTAATGATCTGGAGGATGGGGTGGATTGCATCCTCAACAAGTTTGCAGATGACACTATGGTGGGGGGAGTGGTAGATATGCTGGAGGACAGCAATGAGATATAGAATGACCTAGACAAAATGGAGGATTGAGTCAAAAGAAACCTGATGAGGTTCAACAAGGACAAGTGCAGAGACCTTTCCTTAGGACAGAAGAATCCCATGCACTGCTAAAGACTGAGGGCCGACAGGCTAGGCAGCAGTTCGGCAGAAAAGGACCAGGGGGTTACAGTGGACAAGAAGCTGGATATGAATCAATAGTGTGTCCTTATTACCAAGAAGGCTGATTGTGTATTGGGTTGCATTAGTAGAAGCATTGCCAGCAGATTGAGGGATGTGATTATTTCCTCAACTATTAGGCACTGGTGAGGCCTCATTTGGAGTACTGTGTACAGACAACTCATTGACGTGAGTTAGCCGGTGGAAGCAGAGGCAAGGCCTGGGACTAGCAGCAGGGAAGGAGAAACAACAGGCTGCAGCTGTAGGGAAGGGGGAGGAGTACAGCTGGCAGCCAGCTGCCCTGCTGCTTCCTCTCTCCCCACTGCAGGGACATACAGAGATTTGGGGAGGGTGTAACCCTGGTTAACCCCCCCCCCCCCACTACCCCTACCCACTTGTGGACACTCCTGTGTCAACATGACAGTGACAAACCAAGTAACATCTTTTGCCAAGTTTGGGTAGCCGTGTTAGTCTGTTGCAGAAAAGCCACAGGACTCTGATCTTTTGTCAAGACTACAGCCATTACCTAAGAACTAACAAACTCACAGCTGGACATCAGACCAGTTCACTTGTATGCTAATTTTCTTAAATAGTTATTAGTCTTTTAAGACTATAGTCTATGTTTAAACTTTCTGAAATGCTTGGGAACTGCTGTATGCATTACTCTCACTTCTAATGTCAGCATTCTGTGGTATAAGAAAATATGTAGGTTTTGCTTTATAACTTTGCTCTGAATTTGGGAACCCAGGCATAGGAATCGTTCCCATCTCTCATCCCCATCTGCCCATCCAGGAGGACTATCAGAAACAGATGAGCCATCACGGAATATTTCCAGACAAATGATTGGTTAATGACCCTATCACCCCTTGGAACTACTTTGTGAAAAGAAGTTCATCCTGTGGACTTAGAAGTTGAATGATAGAACAAAACAAAGTCACAAGAAAATTTTCCATCTCTTTTCACACTTTGAACACTGACACAGCCAGATACTCTAAACTGACACAGAGATCCTCAGGAGTCACCCTTGGGTCCAACCTGAATTGAATTGACACGTCACTGCAGTTCTGTCACTCTTAGGGTTATAATAATTCTTTGTATGTGTGTTTGATTGCGTTAACCTGTAAATCAAACAAGGAGTCCTGAGGCATTTTTAAAGACTAACACATTTATTTATCGCATGAGCTTTTGTGGGAGAAAATCCCACTTCATCAGATGCTTGGAGATGAAGAAGTACAGATGAATGGGAGGAAAATAAATGTAGGGAAGTGTAAGACATAGGATCAGGTCAGACTGTTACAGCAACTCCCTTATTTCTTTTCCCTAGTTAAAAAAGCATTGACTATAGGTATTGTTTTGGTGTATGATCTAGGTTACCAATTGATCTGGGGTAAGTAACTGGTCTCTAGAGACTGGAAGCAATCAGAAATTTCTGTGGTTTTTGGCATAAATGATGATTTATCATTGTCTAGTTTGTCTGGATGGCAAGATAGACTGGAGATTCTCAGGAGACCATCTGTGGCTCCATAGTAAGATTGTTAGAGTGCTCCGGGAGTTCACATTAGTTAATGGTGAAATCTAATTATAGAATGTACCACCACGTTGGGGTGTTTGCCCTGTTTTGTCCTGAGGTAGGCACGCACGGTCGTGAGCTACTCCAGAGAGCATCCAAAGTGGTAACCATGTCAGCCTAGTTCAGCAAAGCAAACAAGGAATCTAGGAATTTAAATTTGATAGTCTTTTAAAGTGCCACTAGACTCCTTGGCTATGTCTAAACTTGAGAAGTTAAGTTGACTTTATTAAGTCGACTTAACACTTTAAGTCAATTTAATAAAGTGGATTTAGGTGCTAATCCCCATCCATACTGTCTTAAGTCAACCTAATAAGGTTGTTACGTTGACCTAAATCGAGGTGTTAAGTCAATTTAACTTTTCCTTAAGTCGACTTAAGAAAATGTTTAAGTCGACTTAATGAAAGCCCAATGTGGACACGGAGTAATTTAAGTCGATTTAAGCCTCAAGTTGACTTAATTTGTAAGTGTAGACGCACCCCTTGTTTGTTTTTCCAGACAGTATGACAATCCATTTGAGGAATTATTTCTGTCTAGGAAATTAAACAACAATATGCCAATTGTTTACTGAGTGGTTAGTTATTGTAAATATGCTGATTATTGGTTGAAGAGGGATTACTGGAAGGTCTGTTTCATTTCTGTTTTATTTAAGAATTGTCAATTTTACAGACAGGAATAGGTGCTCCTTTTTCACAGATGTGTATATAAATCAAAACAAATACATATAATCAAGTACGTGTTTATTGATTATTTCCAGGTTTAAAATCAGAAGTCACATTTCAGCTGAGGCATGAACCAACTAAACAAAATAAGCTCAAAATACAAAAAATATGCTACCTGTCCAAAAATCATATAATGGTGTGATGATGTGGGGCAGGGCAGGGAAAGAAAAATACTCCCTCCACTCCATAGAGTGTACTATTTCACAAAAGTTACTGCAGTCCAATGACCAGGATACTTGTGTAGTTCTTCTGCAAGAGGGGTATAAGAGCAGAGATGAGAGATTCCATGTAACACCAGATCTTCAGGCTCATTCAGGCCAACACTCCATGCCACTCAGGGATTGCACACAGACTTTCCTTGGTTATGGAGAAGGGGCTGGATTTGCACCTTAGTGATTTTAAGGTCATATCCCCACTAGACTCATCCTTCACTAGTACTTTCAAAGTCAGTGAATTTTGTCTAGCTCTATACTTAAAAGTAAACCAGTGTTCTCCTCTGCTGAGTGGACTGGACTGGGTGCAAACATGGAAATTCTTCCTTCTTTATCTGAAAACAAACAGATCAGGGTTTTAAAAGTGTATAAAAAAGATACTGTAAGTATAAAGATGTGAACAGCAGGCACAATTGAAACACAGCTCTAGCTGGCTCCTAGCAGTATTAATGAAATGTGATGAAAACCCTAATGTACAATCGCACTGATTCTCAGACTTCAGTCTGAATAATCTGGTGACTAGGATGCACTTTCACATAGTCTGCAGATCTGTCAGTGTTCAAAAAGAGATGTTTCCTGCTAATGGTAAACCAGTTCAGGCTCCTACGGTATGTCTACACTAGCAACTTAGGTCAATTTAAGGACGCTTAAGACAACCTACAGAACACCTGGCTTTCATTAAGTCAATTTAAGTGCTTCTTTAAGTCAACTTAATAACTACCACTCTTTAGGTCAACTTAACGCTTAATTTGACCTGTTAAGCCGAACTAAAGCCAGTGTGGACACCCTAGGTCGACCTAATTCCCTAAGTCGACCTAAGGGGGATTGGCTGGGGAGAAGGTAGCCGCGGCGCCATGCCAAGAAAGGAGTCACGGCTCCCAGGCAGAAGGAAGCCACGGCTTCCCGGGAGAAGGGAGCTGCGGCTCCATTCTGCTGGGGAGCCGGGCTCCCTTTTCCCAGAGCAGGGGCTCTCCATCGATGTTGCACCTACCAGTGTGGTTGCAGGCAGTTGACTTAAGTTTCTAGTGTTGACTCTCTAAGTCGACTTAACAAGGTCGACTTTAAGTCGACTTAACAGAGTCGACTTAGCATTTCTAGTGTAGACATACCCCTAGAGAATTACCAGTGGCTTTAATGACTAATTAAAGTAAAACACAGTTGGCATCTATAGCTGTTTTATCTTTCTGCGACAAGGGTTTCTCTGGTGTAAATTCAATTAAGAGCAAAACCTGTGTACACAATCTACACAACTTTTATAAGAAAGAGAGAAAACTATATTTATATAATTTTATATATTTATAACAGTGATTTATTTGAACTGAACCATAAAATGATATAGATGATTCAGAGTTACTCCTACATGAAGCTGGGATTTCCTCATACATTTAAAGGCTCAGTATCCAGAGAATAAATGAGTGAATGAATGAATCTCCTGACAGTAAAATAACTATATCCATATCTATTCCTCATTGATTCAATATTCATTCATACCACTAGCTGTCAGACAAATTCTCTTAGGGGAAAAATAAAGTTGTTTTTTTTTTTAAAGGAGTGTTTATTGTCAGCTCCAACCCCATCTTCAGCCACAACAGGAGTTCCTTTTTTCTTGGTTACCACAAGTGGTTTTGAATGGAATGGAGTAATGTCTTCCACAGGCATAAACATGAGGGATGATAAGAAAAACATGGCCTCTCATGTGGTTTCCCATGCTTTTTTACTATCCTGTTGATGTTCTCTTTCAATGTGGCTACAGTAATCATATATTCTCAATTCTGGTCTCTCCCAATCATGTTTATGCGGTAGTTACTATGATGTTATTGTTCTTCATATGTTCTGTCACTTCGAACATTTTCATATCGCAGAGAAGATAGTCTATCTGAATCAAAAGACTTTTGTATTAAGATCTGCAGTGGCTATTGGTTTTATTTCTTTTTGTGGCCAAATCGCTTATCTCTTGGTTTGCTGGAAAAATTTAAAAAAACATTATTCTACCACATGAAGAAATTACTTGAAATGCCTGCTTTAAAAAAATCGCACTGTCTTGTGGGACTTTAACACTTTTTGATAGTGTTCATTTTATCATTAGAGTAATAGGAAGAAATTAAGTGAAGGAAAATTGGTTGAATAAAAATCATAAATGCATTTCCAAAGAGTTTAGAGGAAAGCTTCTTCACTTTGGCCATTAAAAATTAGACTTGACAAAGCACTTAAAACATTCTATGTGACAATAATATTTAAACGGCTTCTCCATATCTATTTTCTATGAATGCTTTCTTTAATTTTATTTATAATTTCAGATTAATTCTGTTATATAAATCACAATCAATAACCTGTCATAAAAGATTTTGTGAAGATTGATAAGAAGAATTCATAGACTCATAGAAATGTTGGGCTGGAATGGGCTTTGTGAGGTTATTAACAGCCTCCTATACTGAGATAGGACCAAGTAAACCTAGACATCCCTGATGGGTGTTTGTCCAAATTTTTCTCAAAAACCTCCAGTGATGCCAATACTATTTCAAAGACTATTCCAGAGCTTAACTACCCATTTAGCTTGAAAGTCTTTTCTAGTACCTAACCTAAATCTCCCTCACTGCAAATTATCCTCAGTACTTCTTGTCCTACTTTCAGTGGATATGGAGAAAAAATGATCAGCTTCCTTAATGAATACTAATGAAAGTCATTAAGGAAAATATTTAATAGTACTGGATTTAGGACTGATCTCTGCCAGACCCCCGCTAGATACACCATCTCAGTCTGACAGCAAACCAGTGAGAGTTACTCTTTGAGTACATTCTTTCACGCAGTTGAATGTCCACCTGATAGTAATTTCATCCACACCATGCTTCCCTAATTTAGCTATGAGAATGTCATGCGGGACTGTGTCAAACACCTTACTAAAATCAATATATATCTCACTACAATCAAGATATTCATGTATATGTTTTGTTTACAAAGATAAATTCGCCAACAAGAAAATGTAGATTATAATAACCATTTTTAAAAATTACAAAAATCTCAACATTTATAAAATAAGCCTCCAAAAATAATTGAACTTGCTTATATTGAAGAATGCATGTCAGGTGTTATATGATGGGCCCTTTTATAAATAAATTTAAAAAGTAAACATATTTGTATGACACTAAGAACATCCATCAGTTCTCACAAAGAGCTGACAGAGTTGTATGTACTGTCACTCAGCTTGAATCTTAAGAGGACCAGGGAGAAATTCAGAACAAAGTCTGAGAGAAAAAGGAATAGAACTTTTCAGGGGAAAATTTAAGGTTCAGAAGCCCACCTGGGCAGTATATAGAACAACAATCTCCCTGAGATCTTTACTCAGAAGCTTTGAACCTCTTAAAACAGTAGCCCATAATATTGCTTGGTGACCTAGCAGAAGGGGATTTACTTGGGACTGGGGAACAGCAGCTCTGTTGTTGGCACTGCAAATGCCATTGTCAGAGGCAAAAAAGCGATTCCTAGATCCCATGGCCAGCTGTTGATATTTTCAAACCCACTGCTATGCTATTGCTGCGGGAACAGAAGAGAGGTTTGCATAGGTAATGGGATTCGCACAATGACAGTCATTCCCCCCACTCTATGTATTATAATTAAAACAGTAAGCAAGACCCTCGGGATGATGACTGTAAAATAATAGAGGTGGCATATTGGAATAGGAAGGTTCTCTGACAGTTTACAAATGATATCTGGATTGACAGAAGAGGTTGAGGCAAGGGAGGGTGAGGTGGAATAATAAATAAACTTATAAGAAATGGAAGCTTAGACAGATGACTAGGGAGGAGTATAAAAATACTGTTTGAGCATGCAGGAGTGAAATCAGGAAGGCCAAAGCACAACTGGAGTTGGAATTAGCAAGGGATGTGCAGGATAACAAGAAAGGTTTCCACAGGTATGTTAGCAACAGGAAGGTCAAGGAAAGTGTGGGCACCTTACTCACTGATTGGGAGAGGCAACCTAGTGACAGATGATGTGGAAAAAGCTGAAGTATTCAATGCTTTTTTTGCTTCTGTCTTTATAGAAAAGGTCAACTCCCAGATTACTGCACTGGGCACCACAGAATGAGGAAGATGTGAGCAGTCCGCAGTGCTGAAAAAACAGGTTCAGGACTATTTAGGAAGACTGGACATGCACACGTCCATGGGAAGGATGCAGTACATTGGTTGGCCATTACCTTTGAAAACTTGTGGCAATTGGGTTTGCTCCCGGATGATTGGAAAAAGGCAAATATAGTGCCCATCTTCAAAAAAAGGAAGGAGGAGGATACAGAGAACAACAGAATGGTCAGCCTCATCTTAGTTCCTCAAAAAATCATAGAGCAAGTTCTCAAGGAATACATTTTGAGGTACTTGGAAGAGAGCAAGGTGATCAGGAACAGTCAGCCTGGGTTCACCAGGGATAAGTCATGTCTGACCAACCTGATTGCCTTCTGTGATGTGATGACCGGTTCTGTGGATATGGGAAAAGCAGCACACATGATATACTTTGACTTAGCAAAGCTTTTGATATAGTCTCCCACAACATTCTTACCAGCAAGTGACCAAAGTAGGAGTTGGAAGAATGGACTAGAAAGCTGTCTTGATCATCAGACTCAACAGGTAGTGATCAGTAGCTCGATGTCTAGTGAGTACCCGATATCAAAGTGCCCCAGGGATCAGTTCCAAGGCCAATTTTGTTCAACATATTCATTAATGACCTGGAGGATGGGGTGGATTGCACCCTCAGCAAGTTTGCAGATGCTACTAAGCTGGGGTGAGTGATGAGGGTAATAATAGAATAACCACACATATTGGAGAATTGGGCCAACAGAAGGCAGAATACCACGCACTGCTACAGACTGGGAACCAACTGGCTAGATAGCAGTTCTACAACAAAAGGACCTGGGTTTACAGTGGATAAGAAACTGGATATGAGTCAACAGTGTGCCCTTGTTGCCAATACTGGAATATTAGGTTGCATTAATAGCATTGCCAGCAGATGAAGGGAAGTAATTAATCCCCTCTATTTGGCACTGGTGAGGCTTCATTTGGAGTATTATGTCCAGTATTTGCCCGCACCCCCACTACAGGGAGTATGTGGGCTTGGTTAGTCTGCAGAAGAGCGAAGGGGGATTTGATAGCAGCCTTCAACTACCTGAAGGGGAATTCCAACTAGGCTGTTTTCAGTGGTGGCAGATGACAAAATACGGAGCAATGGTCTCAAATTGCAGAGGAGGAAGTCTAGATTAGATATTAGGAAAACCTTTTTCACTAGGAGGGTGGTGAAACACTGGAATGGGTTACCTAGGGAGGTGGTGAATCTCTACCCATAGAGGTTTTTAACACCTGGCTTGACAAATCCTTGGCTAGAATGAGTTGGTGCTACTTTGAGCAGGGGAGGGGGCGGGTGAACTAGACAACCTTCTGAGGTCACTTCCATCCCTAATCTTGTATGATTCTGCTATTCTAGTGCAAGTAACATCAGAACTCTTGGGTGTGGGGAGCAGGAAAGAAATACAGGAAGTGAGCAGTAATAAATAGGAAGAAAACATGAAAACAATCAAGGTAAAAAAGGGACAGTATAAAAGATGAAAATGCCAGGTTTTAATTGTTGGAGGTTTGTCCAATTTCCAATACCAGGTTCAGCCAGTAGTAAAGCCAGGTGTATGAATTTATCTAAAATAGGTATTGGCTAAAATAATATACTATTAGTAAGACAAAAAAAGCTGCAGTAGCCTGTAAAGTATTTCCATATGTGTTACAGTCTGTGTATATTGTCAGTTAATGTAATGCTGCTAATATTATATCAAGGAGCTTCCACTAAAATGTTTCCCTCTGCATGTGTCTCATTGCTGGCTACACTTACACAGAAGAGGGATAGAATAAAATTTGAGACATTTCACCTGTCTGCGTCACTCTGAAGCCTAGAATGTCTATTGAGTCAGTGTGAAGTAATGGAAATAAGCATCGAAGACTACTCTATTTGTTCAGAATATCATCAGATTCAATACTTAGTGGACTTCCCTCTCTGTTACCATCCATTTTTAAAGTCTCAGTCATTTTGACTTTACAAATTACATGTCTTGCTGTCACATAGGTGTATCTTGTCATGCAGAGTACTAGACCATTGTTATGAGATGACTCAACCACTCACCACCCTTACTTTACAGCTAATTTGCAGGCAAAAATGTAATTGGTTGTGTGGAAGTGACTACACAGTTGGTGGATTACTTGACCCAACTGCCACACCCATGAAACAACATGGGCTTTCAGTTACTAGTTAGTCTTTGAAAGATCAGGGCATAAGTTATTTGTTTTCCCTTTTTAATAAATTTCTTTCTCATAACCAAAGCCTCGGTCATCTCCTCTGCCCACAGAGACCTGTACATCCAACACATTGATCTCAATCTCTCCACACTGGAAGCTCAGGACTTTCCACAATACTGTTCTTCCGTCACATTCCTTTACACTGTGATAGGATCTGTTCAGATTGAACATGTTCACTTTGTTTTCCCTCCATCCTGTCTGTTAATTTTTAATGTAAGAAATTAATTATTAGGAAGGGCTGATTTAGCATTATCCAGGCAGCTGATAAACTCCAATAGCGAGGGAAAGTTGGCACAATTTCTTGTAACAATGCTGAGAAAGTTTTAGCTAGGGGCTCTTACTGACACCCTCCTCAGCACTGATATAGGCTTTTCGGGCCATTGCTGTTTTGTTCTGTAATCTATTCCCCTCAGTGGGAGCAAGATCAGGCAGTGTGGGCTCGACTGACAGAGATGCTGAATGTTGGCAGCTCTCATTGATTTCAGTGGGAGCTGCCAAACCAGGCCCAAAAAACCTGTGTGTAAACGTTACTTGTAGCACACTGCAGTTTAGAAACAACATAAAGCTATTTTGAAAGGCCACGGCCAATATAGAACTTTCATTACCAAAGTGGCAGGAACCATTAGTAATCCAAACATCCCAATCGCTGGCCCCTTAGCTACCCACGCTCCCCCAGCCCATTCCCCAGGCCACTTGCAACAGGCCTCTCCCCCTCCAACCAACCCAGCCTCCCCAACCCCCAGTCATTAGCAAGCCAGGCTGCCCCTACCTCCTTCAGCCACTTGCTAGCCAGCCTCCCCAACCCTCACTCCTATCCAGAGCAATCTGCAAGTGCAACCCAGAGCGGTAGCCGTTGGTCTAGTTCAGCAAAACAAACAGGGAGTCTTGTATCACTTTTAAAGACGTACCCGTTTATTTATCGCATAAATTAGCCACCCAGCCTCCCCGATCCCAGTCGCAATCCAAGCTCCCCATCCCCTATCCCCAGCAGTTTGCAAGCCAGGCTCCCCCCATTCATAACCAAGCGCCCCGCACTCCTTGCCCCGCCATTTGCAACCAGGCAGCTCCAGCCCCCCAGCAGCACACCCAGACACCAGCAAGCCCGGCTCGGCAAGCTTTCTTCCCCCGCCCCGCAACAAGAGCCGGTATTGCCCCAAGGCCAGGCCGCTCTCGGCCAGCTGGGAGCTCCCGCCTCCTCCTCGCGCGCTCGCTGCCGCCCTGGCAGAGCAGGCCGGACCAAGCGGCGCGGGGCAGGTATTTAAGGGGAAGAAGCGCTGCGGCTCGGCTTAGTGGCGGCACGAGCTCCCGGCCGGCCAGGCGCGGCCCACTCGCAACTGCAGGCGGGGCAGCGCGGCAACGTCCGGGGGGAGACTCCCCTCCACTTGCAGCGGCCTCCCCTCTCGCTCCGGTGCCGTGGTCTCGCCCGCCCCCGCTGCCATGTTGGATTGTGCGGCCGTGGGAGCCGGGCCGAAGTTGGAAGTTTAGCGCCGGTCCGAGCCGAGGGGGTGGGGGCCATCGGGCGGCGGGAGCCGGTGCTGCCTCGCCCCGCCCCCGGCCTGCACCCGCCGCGCCCGTCAGCAGCTGCCCCCGGCCGGAGGAGGCCCGGCTCTCGGCCTCGCGATGCGGCCGCTGTGAGGCCGCAGCCGGGCCGGGAGAGGCGGCCAGCGAGTCGCGGCGGGCGAGGGCGGCGCGGAGCCGCAGCGGCCGGCCCCGGCCATGAGCAGCCAGCAGCAGCCCCCGCCGCAGCGGAGGGTCAGCAACGTGGGCTCGCTGCTCCTCACGCCGCAGGAGAACGAGAACCTCTTCGGGTTCCTCGGCAAGAAATGCGTGGTGAGTCGGCGGGAGCAGCGGGGCACAAGGCGGGGGGAGCGGCGGGGGCAGGGCTCGCTCCGGTGTCCCGGCGCTGGGGGGGGCGGCTCCCCTTTGTGGGCCTTTCCCCGGGCGGCCTCCGCCGAGCTGCCCACCGGGACACGCGCCCCCTGGGCGCCGAGGGGGCAGAGCGGCCGGGCCCGGGGCGGGAGGAATGAATGAACGGGGGGGAGCCGAGGTGACAGGGCGCCTCTTGTGCCCCCTGCCCGGGGCTCGCCAAGCGGGAAACGCCCCGGGCTGCGGCGGCTGCTGCTTCCCCGGGCAGAGCAGGGCGGAGGGTTTCTTCCCAAAGAGTCGCCGCCGCCAGGCCTCGCCCTCTCTCTCCTCGGGTCTAGCTCCTGGGATGCTGCCATGCGCAGTGGAGCCACCGTCTACGCCTGCTGCTGGTTCTGGGGCACTCGGGCCCTGGGCCTGGTTTAGGGACTTCAGTTGCCCAGGGAGCGGGAATGTCATTGTGGAGAAGGCCAGGGCGGAGGGTGTTAGTTACACTGGGTTTTGCTGGCCTTTTCGGACCTGCTCTTTCAAACCCTGTAGCCTGATCCCGGAATTGTCAACTCTGTTCTTCCCCCACACCCTCCTTTACCTACTGCTGAGCACTTCTGCAGGTATGTGTGATCAGGCCTGCCCAGTATGCAGTGCAACACCGCCCTGTGACTGGCCATGGGAGCTAGTCAACAATAGCTATTGCAACATCTGGTAGAAAAACTTAATCACTTGACAAGGTCGAGCAAATCTTTCCAGATTTCACCTGCAGTAGGACAAAGCAGAATTCACAGAGCTGCAGGAAAACTGTTATCAGGGCTGTGTCCAGTTTGTTTAACTCGTCTACATGAGTGTGTTAACCAAACAATGGATTCAGACTTGCAGATGAAGTAAGCTGTGTTCTTCCCTGTGGGAAAAACAAATACAATAAAAAGATTTTAAAAGCTTTTCATGGACCTGGTCCTAGCTAAGAATGAGTTTCAGGTCTCCTAAATGACATCTTGCGTTCTAAAACAGCTCTAGGGCAGTTTACCTCCAGCAAAAGATTGAAAGATTGCTGTTCATACTGCCAAAAAGGCATCAGATCTGTGGAATACTTCGCATAATTTTTTAAGGTTTTCAGAATCAGCCCTTGTTTATCAAATATAAACCTCAATGATAGGCTATATAGTATGGTATGATACATTGACTTGATATTCTTCGCATGTCATGTGCCTAGGGATATTGTTTGCATGTCAGTAATAGGGAACCTAATTTTTATAATGTATAATACACTTTTTGTTATAAATAGTACACAAGTCTTATGTTGTAATGTAATACTCATTTTTAAATAGGGTATTGTGCACAAGTTTTAGCAGAAATCACAATGGTTACTCATTTTAGGTGAGGTCTGATCAAACTGACTAGTTTCTAAATTGTAAGGGCAATATATGAAATGTAGTGATTGAACAAGAAGTATACTATAATTGCACATGGGCAGATTACATAAAATTATCTTATGCTGATTAAGTTACTGTCGCCTTATTCTATGTATGTAAATGATTCCAAATGTCTAGTCACAAAGCATGAAAAGAAAGAGAAGACAATATTTTTGGGTCAGACTTGGAGCCGGCTACTTGAGCTACTTTACCTACTTGCAACAGAGTCCTGTGGCATTTTTAAAGACTAACAGATTTATTTATTGCATGAGCTTTCGTGGGAGAAAATCCCACTTTGTCAGATGCTTTAAAAGTGCCACAGGACTCTGTTGTTTTCCTACAATAGACTAACACGGCTACCCCTTTGGAATTTTACTTGCATTATAGTGAATTATGCTTATGTATGCTAAGCTTTGGAGGTCTAGAAATAAGATTTTATCATGCCAGTGGATTTCTATATGCTTGATTCCATTAGAAAAGAAAACTTGATGCATTGGCTTAAAAAAAAAGAAAAAAAAAAGGCACATTTTCTTTTGTTTTTAAAGTCAGATACTTCCTTGGGAGTATTTTGGTTTACAAGCCATTCTACTATACTTAAGACCTCCTACCCCAGCTAATAGCTTTTAGCTGATCTGATAGCGTCACCGAGGTTTGATATATTGCTCCCCTATAATGCTTTCGCTGAGGATCTCAAAATTCATTATGAACACTGATGAATTAAACCAACATCCAAGGTAAATACAAATATTCACATTTTGCAGACAAGGAAACTGAAACACAGATAATTACTTGATAGGGTTTCAGTATGTCAGTGCAGATGGTAACTTCTGGGTTGACTTCACAAACCATGGTGGCCAAACAACCTTGGAATTGTCCCATGTTTTCTTTGATTCTGTGCATATTTGTGGCATACTCTGAATCTTTTCTTTTTAATTGGATTGAAGATTTTAGGAATTCAAGACATTGTTTTTATTATAGACTGACTACTAGGCCTGTCTAGAAAATAAGTTTCATTTTGCAAAAAACAATTGAGGTTTTGGCATTTGTTTTTGTTCTGTATTGAAACAGCCAAACTTTTTTTTGGGTGGGGCGGGAGGGAATCAGACTCCATCCTGGAATAGCCAATAGTCCAGTGGTTAGAGAACTCCCCTTGGATGTCGGAGACCCAAGCTCAAATCTCAGCTCCATATTAGGCAGAGAAGGTTCCTGAACTTGGGTCTCCCATACACAATTGAGTGCCCTACCATTACGTTCTGTGTCGTGTTTTGCTGTTTTTGACCAGACACTCCATTCTGGATCTGCAAAATATTCTTGACAAAAATTTTGTAAGAACAATATTTACATGCTGATTTTTCAACCCCAGAATGTATTTTCTGATTGAAAAAAAGTTTCATCTAAAAAAATCCCAAGTAACTTTACTGACCACACCCCATACTCCAGTTTGAAGTTAGGTACATCTTAATTATTGTTGAAGGGACCTGTATTGCTAGTCTGTCTATGGAGTCTTCTGGATCAGTCTTCACACACCTGGAGCATAGTATTCTGGGGGCATTAGAGCCATCGAGCATTCCACAATCATTCTCTCAAGTTGCTGTCATGCATCTATATGACAGATGAAATATAAGGAAGGGGCTGGAGTACTGGTAGTCTGACAGGGCGTCATCATCAGAATGCTTAAAGTTGAATGCTATCCTGATGAATGCTTTCTTCTCTATAAAACACATGGTATTATCTTTTTTGGGCTGTCCTGGGAACAGTCAAGTATTTCTCACTATAACAAGTTAACTTCTTGGAATCTGAGATCTCTTGGATTTAGACTGGATTGACATGTGTAGGTTTGGGTTTAGCTGCAGGTTTGATCAGGACATATGTCACTAGTCTGTGTTTTTACCAATTTAGGTTACTAAGGCCTTGTCTGCACTAGAAAAATAAGTCTACCTAACAGGTCAATTTATAGCCACCATCAATATGGTTGATATCCACACTACCCTCCTTGGATCAGTGGAGCGTGCTCTCACCAGGAGCACTTCTGCTGACTTAAGCAGGGTCATGGGCCAAGCAGTGAGCTGAGAGACCACTGGCTTCTACCCCTCTAACCCCCTTGCCGGGAGCTGCCCTGGCTTCCTGCCAGGAGTGAGGTCCAGGTGCCCCAACGAGGAGCCAGGGTCCAGGCAGATGGGCTTCTTGCACCGCTTGCAGACAGCAGCAGCTGCTCAGCTCTCAGGGGGGTTTCTTGTCAAGAATGAAAGCCCCACAACTGATGTAAAGGAGACATAATGCCTACAATGCTGAGGTGGCTTTAATTTAAAAAAGCAAGATGGGTTTTGTTGGAAACAGCTGACTTTGGCCAATAAAACAGGCTAGTGTAGACTAGGCCTAATTCAATGTTTTGCATGTGCTGGCAGACTTCAGGCTGTTACCATTACTTGGACTTCTTTGCATGGCTAGTAAAATCAAAGAAAGAGGTATCGGGTGCATTGTTGGTGGGTCGTGTTAGTGCCACCCTAAATGTTCCTCATGTTAGTAATAAATTTAGACTACTTCTGGGGAGAGCATGGTGCTGGCATCTCAAATATGTGGGTTTCTTATTGGGGGCCACATTAACACAAGAGTTAAGATCAAATGACGGTAAAGATACAGCTGTAAAGGTTTAACATGCCTTTTGGGGGCAGATTTATTAGAGAGGGTGATAGCAAAATAACTATGGTGTCACTTGGATGGTTTCAGTCCTTTTTAGGTTATAGACACAAAAATTGCTTTTTGGTTAATTATCTCTTCCAAATGATAAAAGTAGTGTGTCCATGTTGAGCTCTTAGATTTGTTGGTAAACTTGGTAATGTTGACCTCTGCAGGATAGTGCGGCCTAATGTGGCTGTTACCTTGGCAGGTGTCCTACATTTGGCATGTTCTCATGTATTGTTGACCAGTAAGGAGATAGTAAGATGATTTGGGCTACGGAACAGTTGGTATGCAGATGACAGGCAGATTTGTCTTTAATTGGATCCAGATGCAATGGATGTTGGCAGAGGATGGATGGCGGTAAGGTAGTGGTGTCTGTCTATACAAGAGAGCAGTGATGTGTGGGTAAGCCTCGACAGAGAGTAGTGATGTCTGCTCCATCGCTGACGATGGATGGGTGTACCTGTTCATTGAGGCTCGGATTTAGAGGCTCTCAAGTGGCCTGATTACTTGTGGTGGTTTTGCTCTACAAAACTACCTATTTTGTTAGCATCTGGCATTTTATTAATGGTTTCTGAGGAAGAAGTGGTCATAACCTTACAGATAGACTATGGTAACGTTTCCCTAGTAGAGCTACCTTTGGAGATTATTTGGGAGCTTCAGCTGTCACAAAATGTGAATGCCTGCTTGTTTAGTAGGAATGTTTGCATATTGCAGACAACTTTGCCTTTTCGTTTGCTTCCAGGGGCTATTCAGGATGCTGAAACAGAATTGTTTTTAGTCTTTCTTGTTTGAACACTGTCACCTTTACCCTCTGTGTACGCTACCACACTAGTTGAGACTACTTGATGAGTTCTTGCCAACAATTAATACAAATAGAAAAATAAAATTGCACTGCTAGATAACTTCATTGCACATTTGCCATTTAGTGAAGACTTTAACAATAGATTTAAATCTTATCTGTATTGATTGGACTTTTTAGTGAATATTGCTCATCTTCCATTTTGTCTTTCAGACAAAGCTACCATTCTGGTTTTTATTTACATATTGAAATGTAATTGGTCTCTAGCAACTTTCTGTCCATGGCTTTGGTATAAATTCAGTTTATCAATTATTGCCGATCTACTGAAGCAGCAGTTTGGCTTGATGGAAGACATTCTGGTCATAAACATTACTATTGAAATTAAGTGCACTTATAAGGCTGAAAGAAAGTTGCAGTGAGTTTTTGATCCAAAAATTGAGGCTACAGCTGGTTAAAGTTTATCTTCAAGACATGTAGCCTACCTTCCACAGCAAGGCAGCAGCACAAAAGAGACCCTTTGTATTCTGCTTGGGTCTCAGACAATCATGACACAGGGATGGCTGTGCTGAATTTGAGTGAGTGGTGCTGTAACCTGGTGCACAGGATTGCAGCACCATTCAGATTTTCAGCAACTATAAGAAGTTCTGGTGTGTGTTTAAAGTTTTGTTATATAGTTGTATAGTTTGTTGTATAGTTTCTGTAAGAAAATCACAACCTGTGACTTTTTTATTTATTTACCGTGAATGATGCCAGGATGATGTTAATAGGAATAGAAACTGAAGTCCGGTAACTGAGGCCTGGTTTACGCTGCTATCAAAGTTTAGCGCAGTTGACGTGAGTTGCAGGAGATACGCAGAGGAGCTTGTGTAACTTCCATTGATTTCTTAACTCCCCTTTAATATGCCGTCTTCACTGTGCTTCACCGATGGGAAGTGTTTCTCACAACACAGTGCTATGCTGCTTGAGGGGTGTAGCAGTCTCATGCATGTGACTCACCAGCAGGGTGCCTCCTGGTGGTGTTTCTGGGGAATGTTGCTCCTGTGGTCCCCCTGCTGGTAGTCTGTGCTCTGCCACACCCTGCCAAACTCTGGCTCTGAGTCCTGTTGTGGGGTCTTAGCCCCCCGGCTAAGCCCATAGTCCACCCCTTCCGGGATAAAGTCCGGCTCTCCTCCGCTTGTCCTGGCCGCTACCAACAATGGCTGGGGAGACCTGCTGGCCACTACGTTAAGAGTCTATGGCCTATGAGCCTGTGCCACACCTGGCACCCGTGCCACTCCTGGCACACTGGGGGAGCAGGGAGGGGCCTGGACCCACCCTCTTCTCCAGGCTCCAGGACCCGAGATGCCTCGACTGAGGCTCCGCCTCCCACCAGTCTCTCCACTATGGTTGGCATCGATTCCCTGGGCCACTTCCCCACAGCCCCCGGTTGCACGCTGCTTCTCACCAGCCTAGACTCCAGCTGTTGTCCCTCTAACTCCCTTGCCCTAGACCACTGCTCCAGCCACTTGCCACTGTCTGCTCCCTTCAGGATTTCAGCCCCTGCTGCTGCGCCACACTCAGAGCTCTCCTTGGTTCTGGCCCTGCATCCTGCCAGCCTGGGAGAGACCTTCTCCCTTCAGGCCCCCCCTGCAGACTCAAGCCTCTGCCCTGCTGCTCCTCCTTTTATACAGGCTGCTTGCCCCTGATTGGCTCAGCAGTCCTTCGCAGCTGACTGGCTGCCTCATCTGGCCAATTAACCCCTTCCTATCCATAGTGGAGCCACCGCATCACTACAAGGGGATGTTTTTATTAGGTTGATTTCTGGATCGTCTGAGCTTATCTTTATTGACTGCTCAATTGACCTGGAAAAATCAATCTGACTGCAATAAATTTGCCACCATCAGTGTAGACGTACTAGAAAAGGTCTGAGCAGCCAAGGCTTTATGCTGTCCTACCAATCTTATTCTTGAAACGCTGTATGCAGGGCTGTGAATTGGTAAGCTAAGTCTTCATGACATTTCTGTCATTGGTCTGTACGCTAAAATGGCCAGTTCTGGTGACTTGGATGTTAGTCCATTAAACTGGAAGATTCACTGCACAGTGGGAAGTTTCATCTGAACAAGGATGATGAAATGGAAGGGGTTCATAAGTCATCAACTATTGCAGAATGTAAGTTTTTGTTTTTTGGAGGGGTTTTTTGTTGTTTTTTTAAACCCACGTAGTTATGAAGAGAGTCCTGTGGCACCTTAAAAGACCAATAGTTTTCTTTGGTCATAAGCTTTTGCGGGTTGCAACCCACTTCATCAGATGCATCTGATGAAGTGGCTTGCAGCCTATGGAAGCTTATGCCCAAAGAAAACTTTTAGTCTTTAAGGTGCCACAGGACTCTCATTTTTGCTGAATACAGACTAACATGGCTATGCTCTGAAACATAGTTATGAAAGTAACTATCTTTTTGGGGGGAGAGGGAGGGCAGATAGAAGAGCAGGAGGGGCTTGGGACTCAGTTATCCTAGCAATTACTGACAGGAATCATTTACACTCAACCGGATATTTAACAGTGATGCGTAACATATTAGTTGTATGTTTCAGTACTAATAACTTCAACATAGAAATAGATAACAAACATTAAAATTGACTTTAGATTTCTGATTTGACAACCTATTGAGATTAATCATGTAACTAAGGACTCTTATGGCTGTTATATGCTGTCTGATCAAACTGTAAGACAAAACTCCATGTACTTGCATTCAGTTCACATTTGTAAGATTTCCTCTGCAACCAAAAGAGCCGTTTAAAATGATACCTTGGGTTCTTCTTGAAAGCATGCTGAAGGTAGTGTTCTGTAGCTTAATCCACATCCGCAGAACATGTAGGGCCCTTCCTACATATATTTCAAAACTTTCTAATAGATTGAACCAGTATATTCAACTGCAAGGCATCATTGCCCCTTACTTTTTCTTCATATTCTGTCCAACTAGAAAGCAACTGAGTCTGAAGAAAAGAACTTCATTATAAATTAATACTGACA
>ML685934.1:1229890-1249006 GCA_007922175.1 Pelusios castaneus | reverse complement strand
TGGGGGTCCCTCACTGCTGCGTGGGGGGTGCGACGGCCGCTGCGCGGCCGCACGCCCGCACAGCTTAGAGGGAACACTGGCAGCGAGCCAGATGCAGCCATCAAAAGAGCCACATCTGGCTCGCGAGCCATAGGTTCCCGACCCCTGCTCTAATGGAAGGTTAATATCATTAAAATTACATGGAAGGAATGGGAACAGTGAGCAATATACAGCTGTTTCCTCTGTAGCCTGGAGAATGGCTCACTTGCTGGTGGATTCTCTGTATCTTAAAGTCTTTAAATCATGATTTGAGGACTTTAATAACTCAGTCATAGGTTAGAGGCTTATTGCAGGAGTGGGTGGGTGAGGTTTTGTGGCCTGCATTACACAGGAGGTCAGACTAGGTGATCATACTGGTCCCTTCTAACTGTAAGAGTCTACGAGTCTATTAGAGTTGATTGGAATAATGCCGATAACATTTATCGGAAACTGCTGATTGAAATTGCAGACACTGTTCCATTTGACTGAACTTCTGATGGAACCTACCTGCTAGGGAGCTTTCAAAACCCGTCTCATTTCGACAATAGCAACCTATTTAGTGAGCTGTGAAGAAGCCTGGCCTGCCGGGGGGCCAGGCTTCCAGGGTCCATTGCTCTGGGACAGCCCCACCAAATCCACTGCCTTGGAGCCAGGATTCAACTCCCTTTTGCTGAGAATTCTGAAATTTTTGTGTTTTGTGCCAAAGCAGAATTAAATCCTATTTTGACAAATCAAAACAGAATTCTTTTTCCATCCGGCTCTAGTCATGCAAATAGTGATATTTTAATATGTAGATTTGGCACGTTTTCAGAGCAGTCTCATATCAGTTCCATGTTCAATGTTTAAAGTACCAAGTGCTGATAATTTAGAATAAAATAATATAAAGCATTTAAATTCTGTCTTTTGTGTTTGATGTTCCATATCCTTACATGCCTGGAACTGGCTCCCACATACGTAAATTCAAGCAAGGTAGTTTTGATGCTTCTCCATTCCTACAGGCATTCAGAGGAACATGAGCACTCTGTTTTCATGTTAATACAACACCTAGCATAGTGGAGCCCCAATCCTGATCAGTGATTGGCATCTCTGAGACTCTATAAATAATGTGACTCATTTCTATCCACAGTGCTGGAGCAGCACATTGGCTATGTCTACACTACAAAAAGTTAAATCGACTTTAAGTCGACTTAATAAGGTCAGCTTAAAGTCGACTTAAAATCGAACTTAAGTCGACTTAACAAAGTGCTGCCCATGGACATGGACTAAGTCCACTTTAAGTTGACCTAACTGCCAAAAGGTGGGGGAAGGGGAGAGTGATTGCTGTGGTTGGAATAGGAAAAGTGGAAATATGAGAAACTTGGAGTTGTGCTGAAATACCCTAGAAGGTGTACCCTGCACTAGAGCAATTATAGAGATTGAATAAAAGAGACTTCTAGGAAAAAGGCAGACAATATCACACATAAGGATGGTGGGAAAATTTATGAAATCCAGAGATAGTAAGGAGTGACATGCTCATGAAAGAACAAAATGTCTTAAAGCAAGATAAAGTAACCCAGGATCATTTATTGTTGGCTGAAACCTCTCATGCTTTGTTTCAGACCAGGGGTAAACCACCAGCCAAAGGACTCCTTATTACTAAATACATCTCCACTACAGAAGACCACCAAGATAGTGACTCAGCAGAGAAGAATCCTTCCTATCCCCAACTTTCACAGAATCTATCAAAATGTTAGTTTAAATTGGTCCTGGAATCTCCAAGGTGACAGTGGGTCCATGTACACTACAGTGTAAGCCTGGGCTTGAGTCCAGCTTCATACTTAACCCCCTTTGCAGCTACATGTCATTTGTGCTAGCCTAGGGTTCAGACCTCAGCTCCCAGGATCCTGGAGGGCTGGAGGATCAGAGCCTGTGTTAAACTGTGCTGGCAGGGTTTTGCCTATAGATCTTTGCAATAGTAAAGTGTTCATAGTCTTAAGTGCTTGCAAACTGCTGTCTGGAAAAGCTGTGATCAATCAGTTTTGGAGGGGGGGTTCTGGAAGAAGAGGGGAAAAAAGCCTTTTAATATTGGCTTATGGTTAGTACATGTCAGATTAAAAAGGCAATTACTATGAATTTAACTGTATTACTGTTAACTCTTGAATAATCTTGCCTTGTCTTCGTTCCATATTTCCGTCTTTTTTTTTTTTTCAAAATAGTCCAATTTACCTGGCTTCTGAGCTACCTGTTGCATCTGAAAAATGCATTGCTTGGCAAACAGTGTCTCAAGATTTCAATTTTATTTATGGTGACTAAAAATAAGGACAATAACAGCATCCAAGTATTACCCTAGTGAGACTTCATTCTAAGCATTCTGTTTAGAGAGGAGCCTAATGAGAAGGAGCATATCGGATGCATAAAATATCACAAACAAATGGTATAGGAAAGTGATACACTTTTGCATGACAAGAACCTAGGAATACAATTGTCAAAGATCAGAAAGTTAAAATTTGATTAAAAGAAATTTTCAGGGGGCAAATACACCCCATTATCCTTTGGGGAGGAGTATTGTAGCCATGTAGCCAAGCCCTCAAATAAACCCTTAGTTTCAGGGCACCATTGCCTAATGGCCAGAGTCAATAGGCCGCCTTTCCCCGCTGGGCAGCATGACCTAGGAGCCAGAATCAGTAAGGCTGCCCTCCTGTGCAGGGTTGTTGGCAGGTGGGTGGCAGGCAGGGTACAGGACCAGGGCTTCCTTACTCCACTGGATCCCTACCAAGGACTCTGATAGTGGGGAATGTATTTCCCACTGGCTGGGCCCTCCATCCACTGGTCCCAACTGAGGGCCCTGATAGTGGCGAATGGATTTGCCACTAAATCAGTGGTAATCCATTGAAAATATGCTGCCTCTGTCCTGGTTCCACCACTGTATCAGGGTCTAGTTCTCGTGGGTTATTTCCTGCCCTGTTTTCCAGTGTTGCTGTCTATAGGTCTCTGGGACCTCTGGGGGATTGTCATGTTGTGAAAGCCCCTGACAACTCTGTCCCTTCTTGGACTTCTGTGGGTAGCTGCCTGGGTCTCAGCATGCTTGTCTTCTGTGATCTGGGGCTCCAACCCTGGTCAGAGCCTGCAATGTGCATCCTCTCTCCTCAGTGGTCAGCTGCCAACTGAGCTGGGCTGCTCCCTTTTATACTGGGGCTTCAGTTGGAGCATGCCTAGGAATGGTGAGGGGTTTGGTTTCCTCTGCCCATAATGTGGGTTAACCCCTTCTTCTGCAGTGCAGGGCAAATGTACCCTGTCACTCTCTCATTCATATATATAAGTTAATGAGCAACTCTGTGTGTTGTATAAATAAAAAAACTAAAATACAGTTGCTCGTTTTATTTATATATAAATAAAATGAGCAACTATTTTAATTTTTTATTTACGCACACACACAGAATTGCTCATTAACTTATCATTGCTATAATATAGCACTGAGACAAACAGTTTATAGTAGGACTAAAAAAATTAATGAATCCAAAATTCAAAACTAGAACTTTCATAGTTTTTGTCTGAAATGTATATAATGGTATAACCATCATGCTTCATGGCATAAGCAAAACAGAAACTGATTGGCTTAGGACAGGGCCCGACAAAATTGGATCTCAGCTAGGCGCCAGCAGTTTTATTTTGGTCATCGGGGGGTGCTCCTTCTCTGCATTTCCCTAGCAGAGCTAGGAACCCAAACCCCATCATCATGGCAACTTGGCACCCAGGTTTTGTCGAGCTCTGGGTTAGGATTCAATTTCTATAGGCAGATATAATTCTACACTTGATTTCTGATTCTAGCTGTTTGTTAGCCGAATAGACCATCATCGGGATGTGGATGGCAATTCCTAGGTCTCTCTCATCAGACCTCTCAGGATTTCCTTTCCAAGTATCCTCTTCCTTTTAGGGTTCTGCTTTAGTTTTTGTCAGAAGTTTTCCCGTGTGGGTGTTTATGGAGGATCCTGGGTTTTGTGATCAGGGTTAAGGATAACATCTGCTTTTGTGGTAATTCCCTGCCTTTCATCACTTGGGTTTGAGAGTCTCCTCCCTAATACTCCCACTTCTTCAGAAAAACAACCAGAAGAATTAGGATGAAGATTTGTAGTGTGGAGGGAATTAATGAACAATGTAACAAAAACAACCAGTAAGTAAAACCCTGGTCTGTACAGATAATTTACATTTTAAGTATGTCTTAGTAGAAAAAGAATTGTTTTATTTTTCAGACTTAAGATTTGTATAAGAACAGCCATGAATAAACTAAGGGCTTGTCTACACAGTGCACAATGCACAATAGCTTTTGAATCCAGTCGATGATGTAATTAAGACTGCTAAATTTTCTGTGCTGCGGGGGGGGGGGGGGCCCCAAACGGTTAGGAAATGTTTCAGCAAGCCCAACTTAAATTCTGTTTTGTATATCCTTGTCTCTTTTATATACATGAATTTAGTTTGCTTTTGAGTGAGCTGTCAGGACATTGGTGGCATGCTTAGTCAGACCAATGTTTATATCTTTCTATATTAAGAAGGGGTATGCTTGTTTGTTTGTGTTGCCATAAAAGTGATTGCTTTAATAATAATATTTAGTTGATCAACATTTTCTCTTTTATGAAGTGTTCTGTGCTGTTTTTTATTCCAGTGTTGTCAAAGACCTTGAAGTTCGAACTCTTGAAAAGCGTTCTAACCTCCATGGGAGTGTTTATCGTGTTCAGCACTCTGATATAGAGAACATCACAGAACATCTAATCTTTGTCAACACTTTGAAGTGACCATTACCGCTCTTTTTGTGGGAAAACTAATGGATGTTAAATGGCATGCCAAGGACACAGGCAGTTGGTTCCAGAGCTAGATTTTGAATCAGGAATTCCTGATGCTCAAATGTCTCAACTTTTCCAACTAGACAATTTAACAAGTACAGTATCACTTTGGATCCTAACATTTTTGGCTTATTCTAGTATAAGCAAGTATGCCAACATAGAATAGGCTTATGAAGGTCTTGTGCCTTCTCTTGTCTAAAGGTTTTATGCCTATTTTGCTTTGATATGAAGGGCTATGTAATGTGTATTTTTTTTTTTTCCCCCAAAAGGTCTCTCCTGCATGTCTTTAAATGCTAGCAGACCCCACAGTGAATGGGAAACTAATGACAGATGTTTGGAGAAAGTAATACTTTGTAGTAAAAGAAAATGATTTGATAGAGATTCTGAGGAAAAAGAGGAGCTTGATGCCAGAGTTGAATGGACACCTGACAGGAGCAGAGACTGGAAGAAATGTGGGGAAGGGTTTTGCCATATGGGCTGTGTGGGAATAGGAAGAAAGTTGTGTTGCTATGGGCTTTGGACAGATTCCTGTCACTTGGAGAGAAGGGCTGTTCTTTTCCCACAACTTTCCAGGAAAAAGTACTCCGCTGTTGCTAGGATCACAACAGATTATTTGTTCCCTGTATTGCTTTCACATCAAATACAAGTACAAAGTTGCTGTATCGATATTTTTTCCAAAGCTCTGCACTGTACTCAATCTAGCTAGAGGGAGAGAAAATCTCTGTTATGACAACGACCTCGCTTGAAGTTGCCAATAAACAAGGGACAATAAGCATCAGCAGGAGACAGAACTCTCACAGGAGCTGGACTGGGACTATGAAACCTGCCCTGGTGCAATTAAAATGACCACCACTTTCCCTGTGTCTAGATCTAAATGCAAAACCATCTGTTTGACTTATTATAAAACTACTGTTGTGGGAATACTATGCGGGCATCTTCATGCTGCGTATAGTTGTGTAGGTTTATAGAACTCTATTTAAAAACTCACTGTACAGTAATCTTCAACTTGCTCCTGCTGGCTAAGTGAGGCTAGCAAAGGGAAATCTTGAGGTCTTTTTTTGTTTTTGCTTGTGGAAGGCTTAGGGCAGACACCTGAAAATGCCAAGATCAGGGCAGACTGCATAAAGGAGAGCAAAGTCTCCCAGCACTGGTGGGTGATACTGAAATCAGATGTCCTATCAGCTACAAATAATGCTTCTGATTTCCCACACTAGTCATCAAGAAGACAAAACAAAATATAAATAGCTCCCTTTACTGCATTCAGCGACTGGTTCCCGGTAGAGAGATCAGTTACTTAACTCCATGTTCTTTATCAAAAGGAAAGAGGAGTCTTGTGGCACTTTAAAGACCAACACATTTATTTTTCTCATGAACTTTCGTAGGCAAAGTCCCACTTCATCAGATGCCAGAGTGGAGAAAGTTTACCTTGAAAGAAGACTTCTTTCGTTTTGCTGAACTAAACTAACACAGCTATCCCTTTTGGAATTTACCAAAAGGGTTCACCTGACCTCAGAGGATCAGACGCATTTCCAAATCAATACAAGTTTGGGTCTTACCCAAAATACCACACTACCAGCCAATCCTTTTGTAATTAAAACGAAAGGTTTATTATAAAAGAAAAGAAACAAACTATAAGAGAACACTTAAAGGATTAAAGCAATCAGATACATACAAACAATTTAAAAGTCTCTATACGTCATGTCCTTGGCAGAATTTGGAGTTTGCAGGTTTGTGTAGTTCCTCTGGTGTATATCCAATACCTGGATGGGTCGCAGTTCTTTGTTTCACAGCTTCAGTTGTAGATTAATAGCTCCAGATGTAGTAGGTGATTACTGTGGACTGAACTGAAGACAAAATAGATATGGTGCAGCTGCCTTTTATATCCCTTGACCTTTGCCGTGCTGCTTGTGGAAATTCACAGAAAATAAGTTGGAGTCTGGATTCAAATGAATAAGTCCTGGTGACTCATCAGGTGTCTCCCTGGGCCCATTTTACCTGAGAGTTTTCGTAATGGGCCGTTAAACAGGATATTGCTGTAGCAATCAAGTCTGAGGTGTGGCCAAGAAACAATTCGAAATACAAATACATCAAATGTACACATAAATTCCAATACAAATTTGACATGCACATAAACAATATAATCACTTTTAGCAAATTATAACCTTTCTATCAGTACCTGACATGCCATATCACATATGGATTATTGTAATTTTGAAATATTGATATTAAATAAGATGATTCAGCCAGCATCACAGAAGGCCCTCCTGGTGGTATGTGACTTTATTCAAAACTTAGATGTCTTGGATAAAAAGGCAGAATCTGCATCTTGCAGAATTATACCTGACAATGCACACTGTGTTGGGGTTTTGTCTGTTGTATTTTTGTTTTGGCAAAAGAGACTTAAGCTATATTTTTCTGATTGGGTTAGACAAGAACCATACATCAGTCATTCAACTGTTAAAAGGATAAAAGCAATGTACTTGGTGAAATCTTGCCTCATTTATACAGATCAACACAGTAACATCTCGAGTCCCCAAATATTTTCTTGTGTATCCGGAATAGGGGAAGTGCATTTTCTCAGTGTTTGAATTAAAATCTTTCTGGATGGAAGTATGTATTTGGGCCCTTGTCTTTGTGCTTGCCACCTAACACTTCCAGATCATAGAAGGAAGTGATTAACAATTGCAGCTAACTATATTAACATCGGGTAGGAATGTAGTTAGAGAAGATGGCCTTTCTCTTCCTGTTTTTAACAAGGTCATTCAAGTGTACTTTGGCACACTTGACTAGGTTTGTTGCTGTTGAATCTAAAGCAGAGGTGTCAGTCATTTAGCCTTGGGGGCCATTTTGTCAGCAACTCAGTCTGGGGGGCCACAAAATGATATAAGCAAAAAATAAACCTCACAGCAACTACTTGTAGACATGGTCTGTAGTCTCTTGACTGTTGGTATTCAAAAATCCAGTTACGCTAATGAAGTTGGGTAAATCTTTATGCATCTTTCATTTGATATGATCAAGTATAACTCATTCTTAACAGATGTGCGTGGGGAAGATCCTGGGTCGGTACAACCAGTGTGGGCCGCAAAAGAGTGGATTGTAGGCCACAAATGGCCTGCAGGCCACATGTTTGACACCTCTGGTCTAAAGGAAAGACAAACTCCCCCTATTTCTCTTTCATTGTGGGTCTTGTTGCCCCATTGCACTTCTGTTTCGCTGTTGGCTATGATTTCTATGAAAGTTGCAAGCAGCCATGTAGAACCTCTGTCCTGTTCGTGTGGGGGAGTTGATGCAGCATTCTCCATCCAGGTCCACTAAGTACAGTGCTGGCCGCCAAATGTGCTAAATGCTCCAAGGCAGCGGTTTTAAGTGTCTCTATTAAAAATCTGGAAAAGCTAGTTGGTGGTTCAAAATCCTCCCAATTAATAGGAATAGGTAATGGCAAATGTTCTTATTTCCCTAGATTTAACCCCCATATAAGAAATTATCTATTAAATATGACTGAAGATCCAATGTTTTGAAAAAGTCATTTTTTCAAATAAGGAAGAGCATATCTGAACTTCGTAGAGAGTTAACTATTTTTGCTGTATGGAGTAGGAAGAAAAAGTACCTAGAAGGTTCATGTGTTCAATCTGGAGTGTCTGACCTTTACTTTGAAAGTAACTGAAATCTAAAGTTTTGACAGCCTAATAAAGCTATTATGATGTCATGTGTGCAAATATAATTTTCGTCCAGTCATACCTTGTGCGTTTATAGCCAGGAACATAAACTTAAGATTATACAGGTGAATGATGCAAACAGTCTGTTACCATATTCACAAGCCACTCTTTATTAGACGATAGAAGAAAGTCAAGGTGGTATCAAATGAAGTAAATCTTTTTGTACATAAATTGACAGACAGGTGGATTAGTCAAATATTTACTAGAGCTTTGAATGGCATAGTTAAAATGGAATATGTTTGGGGCTACATTGTGTTTTTAGAAGGCTGTAGTACCATTTATTTTCTAGCTAGGAATTGAAGTTGTGGGGGTTTTTAAACAATTGTACATTGTGCTATAAAGTAAAATACATTTTTATATGTTTAATAAGTTTGGTTAAGGGTTAGCCTTTTTTTGAACTGGTCCTGGGGTTGTCCGATTGACCAATTTGAACTGGAATTTGGTATTCTGTCTAGCCATATCATAATTGGAGGACTTTTGTGAATCACAAATACAAAGAGCTTCTGTAGTCTGAATATTTGGAAAAGAGATGGGGGTTGCTATTTCCTTGAATATAATAGGTTGAGTGCTTATCAGACTGCATTAATGATGTTTTGCAAGTTGTTTGGAAATTTTCATGGATGTCATGTTGCTTATCTGCCTTCAGCTTCCCAAAGAGGACTTTGGGGGGTGTATAGGGTAACTTTTTCTTAACTGGTGGCAAAAAATCTTTTGCAACATCCAGAAAACAGCTTGATTGAAAATGTATGTTTTAATTTATGGAGTACAATGCCAATATGTTTCTGCAAATAAAGGTGTGAAATCTGTAACTCATTGAAATAAATGGCATGCTTTCTCTTTCACTGTACACAAATCCATTTTAAAATGGACACTAATTTCTTACAGTCTGACCTCTTTAAGGAATTGTATGCTTTTTTTATTTGTTTTTTTAGCCTGGACTTCTAGATGTATTCATGTACAAAGCATTATAAAAGCGTCAGAGTTAAAAATACACATCACAACTGTTAATTTAACAAAAACCTATAGATAAACTAGCCAAAGAAAATACATCAACAGCTTTAAAATTCACCATGTACCTATTTTTTCACCCTCTCCCAAAAAGATTCCTGTGCCAGTTTTAAAAAAAATTGGAACTCTGAAAGCAAAGGAATCTCAAGAGTCCATCTTAACTTTTCATATTTTTCAGCATTAACTTTGCATTGTTTGAGTTTTATCGCTGAACAATCCCTTTTCTCTTTTATTCTTTCCTCTTCCCCCTACAATGGCATGAATTGTATGGTCACTGGAGATTCCCAAAACAGAGGAATCCTGAGCAGGGAATGTTTGTGGGTGATTTCCATTTCTACTGTTGATTGAAACAAGGCAGAGAATATGTTGCAAAAGATTGTGTTGATTGTCTTTTCGTTCAGCTCTTGCCCTCATTTCCAGTATGCTTTGTCTTCATGGTAAATGTGTTGGACATAGCTCCTGTTCTAGCCCTTCTTAAGATCTTTCACAATTTTTTAGTGACCAGTAATGTGCAAAACAAACAAGGAGTCTTGTGGCACTTTTAAAGACTAACAAATTTATTTATTGCATGAGTTTTTGTGGGAGAAAATCCCACTTTGTCAAAGCTTTGAAGCGTCTGATGAAGTGGGATTTTCTTCCACGAAAGCTCATGTGATAAATAAATTTGTTAGTCTTTAAAAGTGCCACAGGACTCCTTGTTTGTTTGGCTGACCTAGGCTAACATGGCTACACCTCTGGAAATTGTCAGTAATGTTGTTGTGATCACTCTCACTGTATTTCCTCAGTCACCTTTATTCAGGCTGAAGTAAAAGGTTGAATCATTCTTTTACTTGAGGATTTCTCTCTCAATAAATACTCTAACTTCAGGCACAAAGATGGGAGACCATAACAGTAAAGAGCAAGAGTAGAGAGTTGCATTACAGTGTACATTCACAGCATAACTTTCAGCAAGAGCAGGCATTTGAGGTATGAAAGATAAGTTGTAGTCTTAAATTGATGCCCACAACTAGGGTGTTTTAAGATATATGCATTAAGGAAGACTGCTGTTGAAGTGGGGTTTATTTATTTATTTTATCTAGCCAACCTAATTCCCAGTTTAGATAGTGGTACCATCTCTTAGGCCATGTACACTAGAGACTTGTCCCACAATAAAGTTGTTGCGGGACAAGCAAAGCGTTATAACTGTAATGCTTTCTCCCATCCACACAGCAGTCCTTGTAATGAAAAGGAGCGTTCACACCTATCCCACCATGCACTGGAGCAGCCAGCCTTTGGGCTGGCAGCAGGGCTCTAGCCGCCAGGAGTGCCAGCTTCCCAGCAGCAGAGGAGCCTCAGCTGTGGGGGTTCCCCCGTGTCTGGAGCCCTGCTGCCGCAGGGATTCCCCATGACTGGGGCTCTGCTACCTCCAGGGAGCCAGCACTCCCAGTGGCTGGAGCCCGGCTGCTGCGGGGGAGCCGGCAACTCAGGCAGCTGCAGAGCTCAAGCCCTGGGAACCCTGGCAGCTTGAGCTCCGCAGCTACCCGGGTTGCTGGCTCCCCGATGGCTTCAGCTCTGCAGCTGCCAGGATTCCTGGGTCCTCTGAGGCAGCAGAGTTCCTGGGAACCCTGATGGCTGGAGCCCCAGTACTGCCCGGTAGCCAGCAACCCCAGAGTACTTGTCAATTTCCCTGTTGTTAGGCCTGTGACCCAACGATTACCTCTTTCAGCAATGCACTCCAATCTTTCCCTGGCAGCAGCCCAATAACTGAGGGTCTGTAATCCAGTACCGGGTCCCAACCCATGGTTTGAAACCCACCGTCTTAGATTATTTTCCCCTCTTTTAGCTATCTTTAAATGTTAATACCAGAACCATTCTTGTACCATCTCAGTGCGACATCAGCTTGAAAAGCGAGACTATAAAAGACAAGGTTTAGATTTTATGAAGGTGTAAACATATGCAGTTTTGTGCCCATTTTTCACACATTAAAGGTAGATCTCAATCTGTCATACCACATCAAGACACTAAATGAGTCGATTTGGGGAGGTGTGTTACAGTAATAGAGGTGTTTTATAACTTGACTGTGTACAATTCAAGGTACTGGTTTTGACCTATCAAGTTCTTCATGGTTTGATTTCTTTTAATCTTGGAGACCCACCAATTACTGAAATCAGCTGTGACATTGAGGCTGGAAGTTCCTAAACAAATTTATTGAAGAGTCCTGAATGAATATCTAAATGAATTTAAAATAAATAAATAAATTCCTAAACAAATTCATAAATAAATTTCCAAATGAATAGGGACATCTACTCTAGGTCTCCTGCTTTTCTTTCAATCTCCTTAACTCTAGCAGAACCAGTTTCTTGACTTTTAGGTGTTGCAAAGATCAAACTGAAAATCACCTTTTAATGATGGTAGTTGCAAGTAGCACCTAACTTCTAGCTTTTTCAGTTATAACAAACTTATTTGTTTTGTGCATTTGGCAGCACTTCATGTACAATCACTCTCATTGTTTCCCTTTTTCCAAATGCTTCCTTGCAAAAATGGCCCTTAAACATAAACAATGAACTTACTTTGCAAGAATTTTTTTTAAAAAAGGTTTTTTTAAAACTTATAAAGTATGTTTGTTTTTAATTTCTGACACCCGCTCACCACCCTTCCTGCCGCAAAACCCCGGACACATCAAGCAACATAATTTCACTTGCAACATGTGGCTATGTAATTAAAACTTGGTTGCATATTTTCAGACTATAATGCATGCATTTCTTATTAATTTGAAAAATAAACTGGCTTTGAAGTTAGACTTTAAACAGTTGAGACTCATTGTGATTAACTTGCAACATCCATTGGTACAGTAAACATGGCAGACTTGAATAAATTAAGAACCTCTTGTTAGTAGATTTAGTTCTACTAACTAGTGTCTCGTTAAGAATTCTCAATCCTATTCTTTTTAAAAGAACAGCGAATGAACTTTGCAAAAGCATATAAAAATAAATGACTAGACTTTCTGAGCTTTACTATGACTGGTTTGTTGCTTCTTTCTGATCCATAGAATAAACTAGGTGTCGGGTTCTAAACAAGCTAGAATGAGGAACTCTTTATTTTAAGATTTAACTAATGTGAATTTTTTTTTTTTTTTTTTTTTTTTTTTTTATAAAGACAATGTCTTCAGCAGTTGTCCAGATATATGCAGCAGATCGAAATGCCATGTGGTCAAAGAAATCCTGTGGAGTAGCCTGCCTTGTAAAAGACAATCCACTAAGGTCTTATTTTATCAGAATATTTGACATCAAGGTGAGAAACCTTTTTACTTTCTAAGATGAGTTGTTTATTTTTTATTCAATATTGTTTCCTTAAATTTTGTATGAATTTTATAGAGATGTTATAAAGTGAATATTGCAAGAATTATGCCTACTAGATTTTAGTAAGACTTTGAAGTCCCACATGCCATTCTGATAGCAAATGAGGGAAGAATGGTTTAGATGAAATTACTATGAGTGGGATGCATAACTGATTGAAAGACTACTGAAAATCAGTGGCTTGCTGTCAGACTGGGAGGATCTATGAAGAGGCATCCCACAGGAGTCTGTCCAAGGTCCAATACTAGTCAATATCTCCATTATTGACTTTGATGATGGACTAGACAGCACTCTTATAAAATTTGTAGATGATACCAAGCTGGGAGGGGTTGCAAGCACTGTAGGGGACAGAATTAGAATTTAAATTCATCTTGATAAATTGGAGAATTGTTCTGAAGTCAACAAAGTAAAATTCAGTAAACACAAATGCAGAGTACTGCTCTTAAAATGCTCAAAATAGGGAATAACTGGGTAGGCGGTATTGCAGAAAAGAATCTGTGGGTTGTAGTGGATCACAAACTGAACATGTGTGATGCAGTTACGAAAAAGTTAAATGTCATTCTGGGACATATTTAACAAGATCGTTATTGTAAGACATGGGAAGACATTGTTCATCTTTACTTGGTACTGGAGAGGCCTCTGCTTGTTGTGGACACCACACTCAAAGAAAGGATGTGGATGCATTGGAAAGAGACCACAGGAGAAAACAAAATGATAAAAAGTTTAGAAATCATGACTTGTAAAGACAGGAGAAAGATCAAACATTTGCAGTTCAAGAAAAGAGAAGGCAAAGGATGGGTGAAACACAAATTTTCAAATATGAAAATAGTTAAGAAAATGGAACAGTGATAAGTTGTCATCCATATCCAAGAAACTATTCTTTTAGTTTGTAGCTAAGGAAACATAGAAAGTTTTTCCTAATATCTAACCTAACAATAAGGAGAGTTAAGCACTGGAATAGACTACATAGTGAAGTGGTGGAATCCTTATCCCTGAAAATTTTTAAGCACAAGTTAGGCAAACATGTGTAAGGCATTGTGTCAGAATATTTATTCCTGCCACATCACTGAGAGGTGGTTTAGAATAGATGACCTCTTGAGTTCTCCTCTAGCTCTAAGTTTCTATGATGGGGGGCAGGAGTGGGAATTATAAGGGGATATTTTTCGTTAAGTATGCTATGTAATTATCTGATACTTTCACTTAAAAAATTAATCTAGAGTTGTGACAAAGGAATTTTTTTAATTTTCTAAACAGCCTTTCATGTGCACCATTTTTTAAAAAAAAAGGTGTTCCCAAGGGCTATTACTTGACCAATTCATAGAGAATTGGTGCAGTGTCTCTGATATGCCAACTCTGGGCAGTTTCTAGACCTTGTAGGTGTCACAACCTGAGAGTATCTGTTTTGGAACGTGCTGAATAGGCAAAAGTACACTCTATAGCGCACAAAGCTCTACCACAGATCTTCCCATACTACCCTGCCAACGTGTCTTGATTCAAAGGTGCCTAAATCCTATTTTCAAAAGGATCTTGGTCACGGAGGAGGCTAAGCTCCATTCACTCTCAGTAAGACTTTGACCGAAGTTCTGGAGTCACTTTTGAAAATATTAGCCTTCATCCCTAGGAGTAAGAACAGTTCATTAGCCATAAATGTTGAATCCTTGACTTCTCTGATGTTCCCAGAAGGATGCCCGCTACTACTTCTGACTTCTGTAGTTTCACTTGATCACTAGGAACAGTACTGAGACAACCTATTTTTTTCTTTTTATACTGTACTCTTGGAACATCTTTCATTCAGATATTTTAGAAAACTTTACAAAGGAGAAATTTCCCATAGTCCATAAGAACGATTTCCAATTGCTATGAACCTGACTTTGATGTGACACAGCAATTATGGATGTAGGCGTGAGTCTGTTGTATTTCATCTCGTTATTTAGATTTTTATCAGTGTCCTTGTGTCTGTATTAAAAAGGATATTGTTTATTGAAAATGTCTGGAAACTTGGGCAATAATATTGTAACCTATAAGAATAAATTTGCTTTACCACAAGCTTCAGTAAATTTAGATTGTACGCTTTGGGCTGCAGACACCATCTTTTCTTCATCATGTGTGTACAGTGTCTAGCAAAATAGGTTTGCAGTCTCCAATTGTGGCCTCTTAGCACTATTGCAATACAAGTTTATCTAGTTAGTCATTTTTTTACTACTATCTTCAGTTTTCAGTATCTGTATTTCATTTCTTTTCAGGATGGGAAACTATTGTGGGAACAGGAACTGTACAATAATTTTGTATATAATAGTCCTAGAGGATATTTTCATACCTTTGCTGGAGATGTAAGTCTCAATATTTACTTATTTTAAAAATAGCTATTCAAGAATTATTTGTCTTGCTAGTATTTTTCTTTGTATAATAGTTGCTTTTAATAACATTTTTCACCTTTTATTTTGTAAATCAAGAAATTTTATGTAATACTGTCTACATCTTTCTTCTTGCAATTTGTTGCAGATTTAATTATTAGAAAAAAGTTTTTTATTTATGTTGGTGCTAAAATAGAAAACCTGAACTAGGAGTGTACCAGGAGTACAAAATCCAATTCTTTAATGTGTTCTCTCTGGTAAAGAAGTAATACATTCAGTTGCAACAGACAGTTGTTTCAGTTGTCACCAATTTTTATGTACCCTTACCCTAAAATTTTCATTTTTGTCTCTCCTTATACTTGAGATACTGCTCAAATCTGATGAAATGTGGACTTTACACATCTTATTAGGCAAAAAACCCAACTTGAATATATCTTTAAATTTAAACTAATTATTTGCATCTAAATTCTTCACTTACCGCTATAATGTGATAAGTCTTAGTTGTTTCCAGTTTATTCCTTCATAAACCAAATTGGTTCACTTAATTTTTAGAATATTACACAATTTAAGCATTTTTGAAAAATTTCGATAACTTTTCTGGTCTCTTTGGGGTGCGGGAAAAAAAGAAAAGAAAAAACTTTTGTCTTCTTTCAGACCTGTCAGGTTGGTCTTAATTTTGCTAATGAAGAAGAAGCTAAAAAATTCCGAAAAACAGTAACTGATTTGCTTGGACGACGGCAAAGAAAATCAGGTAAATATTCAATTTAGCTTGTCATTAAATTGAGGCCAGATTGGGGGTGTTGGTGAGGGTGAACTATTAGATGATATTTCTGTATCTGAAAGCTATTTAAAGACTTAGTGGCATCTTCAGGAGTTAATTTCCTTATGTAAACTTATTTCTTTTATGTGATACAGAAAAATGTCCAGAACAAATTTCCTGGAGGTGATACAAAAATTGAAATCTTTAGTTTAAAGTGTCTTTTCAATTTGAGACTCCTCTAGTATGTGGTAGGATAAAGTAGACTTTCTGATGAATGGAAATCTTTATGTAAACTGTGGGCAAATTAGACTAATAACCCATTCAGTTCTGGTTTTCTCTTAATTAACTCTACTGTTTAAACTTGGCCCAAGTGGGTTGTAACTGGAAGCCCTTACCATATGTCCAGTAGTCCATGTGAAATCCATTGTTGGCATTCGTCCAATTGTTAAGTGGAGAAATGTCTTACTCACAATTAGTAAGGCTGCATGTTTGTTATAGCGTGAAAAAAATCACAGAAAATGTGATTTTTCCCATCCCCAACCACCTATTTGTCCATGAGTTTGTGTGTCCATATCTCATGCTGCAGTGGTGGCTTTTACATCTCCGGTGTCCTTTTGAGCTGAGTCTGGCTCCCTACTCCAGGTGGTGTGCCTTGGAGCTCCAGGCCACCATCCTGCTCAGGTTTGTCCCAGCCACCCCTCCCATCTGAGGGATGATGGGATGAGAGAAATCTGAGCAGTGCTGCTACCCAATGCACCAGGTTGCAACACCAAGAGCAGGGTGCCATGCAAGCCCTGTGGGACGCCAGAGCCATGTTCAGTGTTGTGACTCCAAAGATAAATGCTGCTGGTGGTAGATGGTACAGATGGCTGATGCCTCCTTGTTGGGGAAAAGAGGATATTTATCAAAAATCAGGTAGCAGTCACAGTAAATTTAGTAACCTGTGACTTTTACTGAATTTATTGTGACTGCTCTGTGATTCTTTATTTGAAGAAGAAGGGGGGGAAAAAGCCAAATCTGCAGCCCTTCACCATTAGTGATCAGATCAGAGGCTAAAACCAGAATACATTTAGAGGCTATGGGCCTGATCCTGCAGCACATTCCAAATTGAATTCTTTTTATTCACTGGGGCTTCACCGCAGGATTGGAGCCTAGATTACTTTGGATGAGATTGTCTAAATCGGGTAGGTAATTAAATGGGTTTAAGTTCCTAATCTCAGTTTTAGGCTGTACTGCAATTCACAAAATTACCACCAAACTCTAGTAAAAGTTCCCTAAGAATTTAAGTTGTCTGCCTCTGGGTATGTGCACTGCTGCCTCACTCTAAGTGTTGGGGTACCTTCTCCCACCTAAGTCCCAGAGTGATTCACAAACGGGGGGAATATAGATGGATGGACATCTCTGTTGCATGCAGAGCTTGCCCTGGTAGGGGTGCTTAGAAGTCACCCCTCAGATTGGGTCCCATTCTGAATCTACCTGGAGGAGGAGATGGTGATGGTGTTCATAGCTTTTAGCTTCGTGGTTAGAGCGCTCAAGTATCATGTGGGAGACTGAACCTGGGTCTCATCTTCCCTTTGTTTGAGGGGGAGTAAAGATTTGAATAGGGATTTTCCCACTTCGCAGAAGAGAGATCAATGATTCGTCCAGAGGGATTTTTCTAATGTGAGGCTGCTTTACTCTTTCCTGTTTAAATTGCTCCACTTTGGATAATAGTCATTGGAGGAAGGGGTCTGGATCCTGTGCCTCCCACCAAGCTCCAGTGTAATTTTCTCACTTTTCCATGTGTGTGCCCCTAATGATTCTTTGACTATTTTATTATTAATTCTAATTAATCAGTGAGCGAAAGGTGGTAAGCTGAGCACCACCACCAGCTCCTGTTTTGTGAGAAGTGAGGTAGGCACCTAGTGTATTCCCACAACAAACAATTTGGGTGTCTTAGTCTGAAGACTCCAGGAGAGAAGTTCCCAGCTGTGAATCACTGGCAGAGATAAGGACCTATCTCCAAGATAGGACTGAAACATAGAACACTATCTCATTGGCATCTCCCTTTGCTAAACTAGGTGGCCCCCCCATCTACCATGCTGACTTCTGGGAATCACTGTCCATGCGGGTTCCTGTCTTGACCTGTTCATTGTATAAGAAGCCTGCGTACCTAATTCAGGTTTTGTGAACTTCTGTGTTATTTAGGTGCCTAGATAATCACAGGAATGTTAGTTAGAACACATTATTGGGGTACAGTAATGGAAACTCAGGAATAATGCCTGTGCTTTAATTGTTCATAGGGTGAATGCATTCTCCAGAGTTATCAGCCTTGCACCTTTTACAAGCCCGAAGTTTCATTCTCATAAAGATATTACTATAAGCAAAACAACATTTTAAAATTTGAAAACTTCTTTATTCATTGATGACTGGAAAACAGACTTCTGCATGGTGCTGGCCAGCATATTCTTTTTTCAAAAAGAATTGGACTAGATGACCTCATGAGGTCCCTTCCAGCCCTATGATTCTAAATAACATTCCAGTTTTCAATACAGTAGTAATTCTTTCCTGTAAATAAACTTGTATTTTACAATATTAATGTAAGCAATCCTTTATTAATCTGTTCTGCTTTGTGTCACTTAAACATCATGTTATGCCCCATAGTAACACTATGACTTATTCATCCTTCCTCTAAAGTTTGGCTTTCTAATTTAAAAGGTTACATGATAAAGACACAGCTACTTAATTATATAGTTTTTAGTTGATTGCTGTTCTCTTCTTAAAATTCATTTCTAGGGGTTTTTTCCTTTTGTCCACAGAACTCATGAATTTCTATGAACAAACCATAAGATGGAGTTCTGCATTAATATATCTCACAGGATTTTATTTAATTTGGGTGTTTCAATAGCTACTGCACTAATTTGAGATTATACAGTATGGCCTGATTCGCAAATTGATAGGCTTACATAACATTTCAGACAAGCCTCAACCTTGAGTCATCAGACATAATGTATTCTAATGCTCTCAGTACTGTCTCTGCATATTATATCAGAATAGTCATAAAAATTGAGCAGTCTTAATGGGTGATACTCTAAACTCCAAGGAATTACTTAGGCCTCGTACACATTA
>ML685934.1:1163771-1229490 GCA_007922175.1 Pelusios castaneus | reverse complement strand
TATCTCTCACAATAAATTTCCCCTGGAACAGGTGCTACCTAACATACTGGCAAGTGGTCACACCTCCAAAGTACCCTTGGCAGGCTCTGAATAACCTGCAATGGTCCTGGGACAGTTTCCAGGTGTGTCTTGAGGCTTTTCATCATTGGAAGAGGGAGAGCAAAATAATTCTGGACTCCTGTGAACTATGTCTTAGAGCTGAGGCTGGCATATTGAATGCCTTCTTTCAGCAACAAAAAGCAAAAGCAGCCTCCTGTTCTTCCTCTTTTTTGCCAACCCCTTCTAGGTGTTCTGGGATGTGGTACAGATGCTTGTACCCCGGTGCCCAGGCGCAGCAGCTATAGCCATGTGAGGAAATAGAGATTAGGAAGACAAGAAGAAATGCAAAGAGGCCCCTGGTGCTCCGTAAAGGGTAGAGTGTAGTAAAATGGTCTGGCAGGGCTGGGTGCAGGCAAACAAGGAAGGATGAATTGATGAGGTAGTAAAGAAGAGAAGGAAGAAATTGAATTGGAGGAGGATTGGACAGATAGAAAGAGAATCTGGGGGAAGGAAGGAGAGAGTACTATGGAGGGAAAGAACTTCACCAGTTATTGAATATGTTCTGATTGGATGGTTGGGGTGGGGGGTTGGTGTCACATGGCTGGGATTGACGCCTAATTAAGCACAGTTGGGAACTCGCTCAGAACAAAAGTCATTTATCTAAATGGATAATACATAAGGAAATAAGAGCAAAGAGTTTTTACTGCATCTTCCACCGCCATCTACAAACGGTGTTGGTTTGTGGGGTATTAAGGAGAGGTTTTTGCTTTGAAATGAGACAAGCTTTAATTGGGAAGGTAATTTAACCTTCTTGTAGACCTTCAACTATGCCCTTTGCTTCTTGTCAGATCCTTCTCCCTTCCATTTTTCATCTCCCTTGAAAAGATATCCTACCTGCTCACACTTTAAATTCTGAAGGAACAGAACTAGAAGTCTTGCATTAGCTCCCAATTGAGATCCCTAGGGTTGCCATAAAAATTGCCCAGCCATTTCTAGATAGCAATAGCTGACAACTTTTATTCATCTAACTGCCGGAGGCAAGCTGCCACCTGCCCCCTGCAATCTAGTTGCTACTCACCAGATCATTTATGATCAGTTTCAGTTGCCTTACTGGAAAACAGATAGCCATGACAGTTGTAGTTAAGCAACCTACGTTAAAGACGTTAATCATCTTGAATCAGGGCTCAACAAATCCCAGGTGCCAGGTCACCAGGGCGCCCAGGGTTTGTATCCTTGCACCTAGCTCTGCTGTGGAAATGTAGCAGAGGAGCACCCACCTTCAGTGGGGGACAGTGTTTCTTAATGGATAGAGCACAGGACTTGGGAGACCTGCATTCTAACCCTAACTGAGCCATTGGTCTGCTGGGTGACATACCTCTGTGCCTCCATTTCCCCATCTGAAAATGGGGATAATAGCTCCTTTGTAAGGTGCTATGAGGTCTATTGAGAAGTGCTATATAAGTGCTTCCGATTAGGACTAGTTAAACAACTAAAGTTGCGTGGTGTCTGTTCAGAGAGTATAATGCCTTTTTTTAAAGAAGTTCTGCTTTAACAATCTTAGCATCAATTTTTATTTTTCATTTGAAAACTACAGTAAAACCTCAGAGTTACAAACACTAGAGTTTCGAACTGAGCAGTCAACCACACATCTCATTTAGAACCAGAAGCACACAATCAGTCAGCTGGAGGAAGGGGAGGCAAAGTACAGTAATGTGTTCAAATAAAAGCTACAAAAAAATAAAGGGGAAGAACCATTTTTCTTCTGCTTAGTAGTGTTTCAAAGCTGTATTAAGTTAATGTTCAGTTGTAAATTTTGAAAGAACCATAACATTTTGTTCAGAGTTACGAACGACCTTCATTCCCAGTGTGTTTCTCACTCTCAGGTTCTACTGTACTATTATGTGCACACTTCACTGTATAAAATTCTAAGGCCTTTACTTGGCATGAATCAAATTTTCAGTTGAAAAAGAAAGTTAGTTCCACATGGTCTTACTCAATTTAAACTGTTCACCAATTCTTTTCTAATGTGGGTTTTATAGTTTTGTAACTTCTAATTTTAATATGATGAATAGGCTCTCTGTGTCATATAGTCCAAGACCCTGATTCTGCAAAGATTGTGCATGTGCTTAGCTAGAAAGCATGGGGAGTTGGAATTGTAAAATTTTTGCAGGGGGCTTCTGGGATGTGTAAATGGTTTTACTGATCTGTTATGCTAAATTTTCTTTCAGATTTGTCAGTTTATAAATGGGATAAGTTTTGTATTTGTTCTTGGACACAAAGTATCACTGCTAAAAGAAAACAAAATGGCCATTGTAGATGATTTATATCTTTCTAGAAGAATAAAATTTAGATGTAGGAAAGATGTGTAAATTATAAATCTACAAGCTGTGAAGATATGTATAATGTTGAAGTCAGAGTTACCTTTTGAATAAATAATTTTTCTTTGATCCTTTTTAACAGAAAAAAGACGGGACCCACCAAATGGTAAGCTTTTGTATAAAGTTATTGCAGTTCACTTTTCTTAAGTCCTTCACGTTTAGACGCATTAACCACTGTGTTTTGGCTATTTTTATCTAAACCTGATGATTATATTAAACAGCCCTGAAAGGATCAATCCCAGTAAATCAGAATTTTAAAGTGCACCTGATTATTTACCTGTATATTGGTTCATGACCCCACCAGTCATAATGACAAGCAGCTATAGAGTGATAACAGAACTCGGAGATTTGAGATTTATAAATAAGGCAAACCATAGACTCTGTATACAAACTAATTCCAAATTGCAGAAACAAAGTTGGAAGCCAAAATAAAATTGGAAGTGTGGACCTTTTATGTTAAAACAAGAGTAGTTCGTCTTCATAAGCAGTGACTTATTAACAGTGTAAAATTGACACTCATCTTGCACAGATATCCACAAGGTTCTGAACTGCAGCAGTGAAATTGACTCAAGTCTTGTCAGTTTTGTGCTGCGGCTTGTAAAGGCAGAACTAGCACTGTAATTTGCCTGTTAATTCAGGAAGACAAAACTGCATTAGTTTACTTTGTGACATTCACTGTCTTCTCAGCTAAAAACATGAGGGAACAAAACCAACCTGAACTTCCCAAAAAGAGTTTGTACCTACTTGTAACATCTAAGATGCCCATAACTGAAAAGCCAGCAAAAAAATCTCCTTTTTCAGTTTGGTTATTTTATGCATTTGCCAGTGCTGTGTGTATAGTTGCCTTCTCTATTATGCTGGTCATTTGCATTCCCTTGTCTTTGTGCTCTGTGCTCAGGAGACATTATTCTTGGCCCAGCTCTGGGTGGGAGACCACAGATGCACAGTTTTCTCCAGGCATTAGGGTGGCTCTTTCTGAGTTTGACTGGAAGAGTGTCTCCTTTCCCAGTCTCGGCAAGGAGCCAGGAAGCAGTATGCAGCCAAAAGTCCTTTCCCTTCTGACCTAGACCCCTGCAAAGGGATGAGCAGTAATGGGAGCCTGTGCATATGCAGATGTTCCTGTTCAGTTCCACACAGGGATGGCAGTAGGGAGTAATGGGGGCTGAATGGCTTGCACTTCCACTTCCAAATAATTTTTTCCCCAAGTGTGTGGGGAGAAGCTAGCAGTAAACAAGGTATGTAGAACACCTGGAGTCTACTCCATGAGACTTGGAGTCTCCTCAGAGACAGGCCAGGAAAGATGCTTCCTTTTTTCACTTCTACCACAGCTGTGAGACTGGAAGAGAAGGGAGGCAGTGGGTGGTGTATGGGTCTGGAATCCTCCATAGATATGGAGAAAGCAGTCAGGCATTAGGTTGCAGGGGTAAAGAAGGCATGCCATTCCCACCAGCAAGACTTGAAGATGAAACTGGGAGTAGCCTTTCAGCCTCTCCAAAGCACCTGAGGAAACAATCAGCTGCAGATGGGTGGATCTTTCTGTCAGATGGAAGGAGGCACATGTGTATGCATGTGCACAGATGGGGGTGAGGAAAGAGGTTATCCCAGAGTTGAGATCAGGCAGATTGGGAGCTGAATGGGATTGAAGCTGGAAAGCAGCGATTCCTGGAAAATGACTCTCGGAGGGTCTCGAGGAATAGAGGCTGTTTGTGGTGCAAGAGGGAAGCAGTGGGAGTCCTTTGGAGGAGTTTGGAACCTGCCTGGTCTCATGCCAATGCTGTTTCTGAAAAGGCTGCTACACAGCAAGCCCATGGGTTAGAGAAAGAAGTAGAGAAGGAAAGGAATGGGCACGTTTGATGTCTTAAGCCTGCTCCCTCCTCCCTGCTGAAGGCATTAGGAAGGAGGCAGAACTATCTGTTGTTCTTCTCTTAGAAGAAAAAGATTTAAACTGAGACACTTACTGAAAGATTTTGGTATCAGAATTCTTCTAAATAGCTGGTATCTGAAAAATCACTTAATTTTATTCTAAAAAAGTTATCTACAGAACTTGTTGTTTTTAGCCCTTTAATTTTACTGTTGCCCTTCCGTTTGTGGAGAGTTCACGAAGACCAAATAAAATTCAAGATCTTTGAATTCGAATGTTAGCATAAAAGTAAAGCTTGGAAGTTGGGAGATGTACAAGAATGAAAACAAAGGCATTTCCTGGCCTGTTGCAAAATGTGACTCAGATCTGCAGCAAATCCCTGGTCGATAAAACGGAGGACAGCCTAAGTTTAAAAAAAAAAAAAAAAAAAAAAAAACCCACAAAACACTGCAGTTTGCATTCAGACCATCAAGCACCTGGCTGGGAGTCAAAAGCCTTCTAATGTTATGAAACCAGTTGATTGAATGAATGAGGTTTTGGCCAGATGGAAAATACATTGTAAAAGCATGTTGAATGACTGACCTGCTGATGACCTGTTGTTGGGGTTTAAAGCAGGGAGCTGGACTAGATGACCTCCTGAGGTCCCTTCCAACCCTAATCTTCCATGATTCTGTGACTGTTCAGAGCTATGTGACCTGGCAAACCACACTGCTGCAGATGCTGAAGTGACAGAAGATCAGTGTTCATCCCTGCGATTACAAGAGACCCTCTAAAAGTTACAGAATGGACATGCTGCTGGACCTGATGGTATTCCACCCAAGCTGCTCGAAGGTGCCTTGCAACCAATGAGCATTACTCTATCACCTATTAAAAGTGGGGACATCAAGTAGAGTAGCATCAGAATGGAAAGATGGCATCATGGTGGCCCTGTAAGAGGGCAAAGCATCTCATGCAGTGTCTTGCAAGTAGAGGCCATAGCATTAATGATCCCTGGAGAGATCAGCACTGTGGCTCACATTGATAGTGGGCATTCCAGATATTCTGTGAAATCTGGTTCAAAATCTTCAGTCTGGTATCAGTGCATGTTGGTTCGTAGCTTTGATCGCTACCTGAGGTGTGCGGCAGGGATGCTTCCTCACCCCATCACTATTCTTTCCAGCTGCCAACTGGATGTTGGGGCTTGCTGCTCCACACATTGGAATCAAGTTTAGTCAAGAAGCATTCACTTAAAAATAATATGTTGTTAAGGAGTTTGAGACCTTGGAAGACAGAGCTGTAATTCTTTAAGATGCTGTCTATACTAGGTGGTTAAATATTTCATGGCTGAAGACCTGGGTACAGAACTTTGCAGGTTGGCAACCAGCCCCCTTAGTGTAGGTGGGGTCAAGAACTGTGGAGTGTTAACAAGTTCATCTATCCAGGCTGCAGGCAGCTGTTCAAACAGTTGTCACAAACCAGGTGTTCTTCAATGAATTCAAATGAATGCCTCCTACATGAAACCCATGTCTCTCGTATGGATGCAAAACACATCTTTTATACTGAGACAAGACTCTATCAAACCTACTTCCTGCATTGCTATGCAGATCAGAAATGTGGATCCTCTTACAGGTAGATTTAGATCAATTGGGGCATTCTATATGTGCTCTGAGTGCAAAATCCTGAATGTAGAATAGTTTAACTTTGTGAAGATCATGATCTCACTTATCTTCAAAAGTTGTGTTGCGTGCCTTTCAACCATCTTGTCAAGATGGATAAAATCAGCCCAGCACACTCAAACTCTCTATCAGCAAGCAAAAGGATGCAGTGTCCTGATCCCACTTGTTACCATCTACAGGATCACCCTAGAGATTTGTGGATTTCGAGGGTTGAGCCACATTTAGGAACTTCACTATATAATGTGACGCCATCAACCATGGTCATGGTGGCTGGCATGATGGCCCTCAGTAGAGTATACGTGTTTGATCCCCCAATACAAGGGCACACTCTATTTTCACTCAAGCAGATAAGTTCCTGAGGGGTCTAGTCTACTTGTTTCCTCCAAGTCCTCTTTCCTTTCTGTCATCTTTCCACACAGTTTCCTCTCTCCAGGAAGATGATATTCCTAGTGTCAACTGCATCTGCTGTCAGGGTAGAGAAATGAAGCAATTCACAAATCATCCAGCATGACCTGTCTTCCACAAAAATAAAGGCCTTCTTGGCTCCTCCCCCCCCCCCTTAAATTTTTACTAAAGATGTTCTGTTTTCTGTCTGAGCCAGATGATCCATTTGCCTTCCTTCTTTAAACCCCAAGCCAACCAAGGGAGGGAGAGACTTTACACCTAGGATGTATTTGCGGCCCTCTCCTTTTGCTTTAATAGAATTAAATAATTTAGGATCTCCCCAAGGTTGTTCATTACCTTTGTGCATAGCATGAAGGGTCAGGCAATATCCACTCAGAGGCTCTGTGGGTAGCTAATTGCATTAGGTCCAATTAGAACATGTTATGCACTAGCTAAACTAAACCTTCCTTTACATAGAGATATTTGTCTATTCTGCTAGAGCTCAGTCATCCTCTGCAGTTTCTGTTGAGAAATGTACCCATTTCTGATATTTGTAGGCCACCTGCAAGGGGATCAGTATATACATTTTTTGAGGCATCTTAGTCAGATGTCCAGTTTGGCCAAGCTATCTTACAGTCTCTATTCAGGTGGACTCCAATCAGTCACTTCCTTTACATCGGGTCACTGTTTTGAGTCACAAAGTGGAATGCACATGGATGAGCACTTAAAGAAGAAAGAGCAGTGACTCACCCTACAGTGAGTATGGTTCTTTAACATGTCCATATGTATGCCACAAGCTTCCCTCCATACTGCTACTACATAGTCCAGTAACTCCTGGCTTCTATATGAATAAAAGAACCGAAGGTCAGTTTGCCTGCTCTGCACTTTATGCCCTACAGGAGGAAGGGGTACTAGACACTTGGGTACAGAATTGGCCACAACAGAAATTGCTAGTCAAAATATTCTGATCTTTAGAGGTGCATGCTTTGCATGCACACCAGAAGGAATACAATATACCTCTAAGAACTGAAGTTCTTCTATAGGTTAAGTAACTGTTTGGTTTTTTTCATACAACTTCCTCCAGCTCCCACAAGGTTATAGTAAAACAAGCAAAATACATTTTCTTCTCTTAGGAAACAATTCCTTGACTTTACATATTGTCTCAATGCAAAATCATTATTAAAAAAGGTACTGAGAACTGGACTATAACCATTCCAGTGTGAAATCCTGGCCCTGTTAAAGTTAGTGGCTATTGACTTTACTGGGGTGAGCATTTCACCCAAAATGTTTAAGTCTGAAGTCTTCTCTATATGTAAAAAGACTAGCTTTAGAGCTTACTTGAAATTAATAAAAAAAAAAAAAAAAGAAAAAGAAATCCTTAATTTGGATGACCTGTTACAGATTTAAGATTTCAAACAGAACTACAGGATTAAAATCAAATCAGTATTAATGGTCATGTAAAATGTATAAGCCTGTAATTTCCTGGGATTTGTTTTACTCTCATTGGTAACAGCAAGATCTCTATGCAAATTGAAGGAGTTGTGGTTATACCAACTTCATGATAAAATTCTGGATGAAAAAGAAAGGGATTTGTCAGAGAACTAGTTTTTGAGAGATTTAAAGAATCGTGATATAATTTTTATTTCAACTGTAATACTAGAATCATTTACATTTATTCTAGTGTTGTCTGCGCTCTGGAACAGATGACATGCAAAGCTTTAAATGCATACGATTCTATAAAATACAAAACAGCGAAATGTTTTGTACTACGTTTTCTGGGGCACCTTCTGAGAATATTACAGATGTTAATATGAGTGGATGCTTAGGGCCACTATATTTTCAGGTACTTCCAAATGATGAACTCTATATGCCTCTCTCATCTTCATTTATTGAGCTGTCTGCAGCTGATGGGGAAGGTGCATATGTTATGATGGGGAAAATTTTGTTGGATATAAATATGGCAGTACTAAAAGAAAACAATAAGAATTCATTCAGACCTTCTATTTCTCGTGGACAAATAAGGTCTAAATCTGGTGGTATGCACTCTCGATTTGATAAAAGCTATTTTGTGAATTTTGGAATTTTGTTTGTCGGATTTCCTGATATTAAAATTTCAAATATTACAGCTAAATAAAGATTAATTATGAAAATGTCTAACTCTTTGAATGGACAACTGTCTGTAGTTATGACAATAGGATTTTATGTATAATGTGGACAGGATATATTCATCATATGGAATATTTGAAAATTTAGTCTTGCTGTCAGGAAAAGGTGAGAATGTGAAATGTTCTAACTTCAAAAGAAAATGCATTACATTCTCTCCACCTGCCCCTCCCCCCCACCCCGAAAGTAACAAGTTTCATTTAATTTTTTTTGAATGATTCGTCTGAAGGGTGATGTGTTAAAACTATTACTATCATGCAAATATATATCCATAATCATGAAAACTAAAACTAAAATTAATAGTTAAATAGGATTTCTGTAGTGACTTCATTTTCAAGTCACATACATAATGGAAGCATGTAATTGTTAATGTCTTGTATAAATATACATTTAAATTGTGTGTTTCAGAATTGTATTGCATAACTCCAGATTATTTATAGCTTCAGGTTTAAGATTTGGCTGTGAGTCGGTGAGAATCTTTTAAAATACTGTTTTTAAATATGATCTGCAATACCGTTACAAAATCCTGTCAACTCTAGTAAAGTCCCAGTAACCAAGCAAAGAGCATATGATTAGTTTGATTTTGATCTTTTTTTCATTTATATTTATTAAGTCTTTGGAACTGTACACATGCATTCTTTCAAAGGAGAAAATTCAGGAGTCAAACAATACTTGATATATGCCATGCAGTGCAGAGAAAAATCTTTGCCTCCTGAGGAATATCCATAAAAAACAGGGAACCAAGTTAGAAAAGGAGACCCATTAGCTAGTATTACCAAAAGTACATTTTAAGGACCTTCTTATATTACAGAATATGTAAGATAAATTATGAATTCCTGAATATCATTAGTATCAAGAGTAACTATATTTGAATATAGTTATTTGCATTCAGAAAATACATTCTAGTTAATACTGAGTGCCCTATTTTTTCAGCTTATCAAAGTGAGATGTTCCATTTATATTTAATATTGCATCCAAAAATGGTGTTAAAAGAAAATATACTAAAGTTGCAAAGTCAAGTATCCAAAAGTTAAGAAATGCTAGAATTGTGGTTTCTTGTACCAATTTTAATCAATCACTTGGTGTCTGTGTATGTGTGTGCATTGTTTTCAGTCATGTGATCATATTTACAAGTCAACCAAGGAATGTTGAGAATATTGATCCTAGGTTCAGTTCTAAATTCTGGAGGGAAATATTCTTTAATGACTGCACATTCTTCTGCCCATGTTCTTTTTCTTCCTCCAGTCTGGCCCCTTCTTTCCCTCGTCTCTGCCAGCTCGTCCAGTCCTTTTTCTATTTCTCCATCCTCTCTCCTCATCCATCTGCATTTCAGTGAGGTTGCTGTTTTCTCTGTGCAGTCTGGAAGCCACCAGGCAAATCACTGAGCACTACGAAGTCATCTTGCTCTCATTTCTGGTGCTAGTACTACAGCAGCCCTCACTTATTGTGAGGTCCAATTGCCGAGAGAGTCCTGTTCATCTCTTGAAGCCTCGGTATGGAATATGCTCAGCCACTTTGGAGATGGCACATGCACAGACTCGTCAGCACTAAGAGCAGTGAAGGATTGATTTTTTTGACTGCCAGCCTCTAGAAAACTTCTTTACTGAACAAACTGACTTTTCAGTTTATAGCTTGGACAAACTTGGCAGATTTGGGAACTGCAAAAGCTACAAATCTGGTATCACGAAATCCCCCGCCTAACGTTAAGCTCCTACTCCAAAGCATACAGCTGTCTCAAAGAAAAGTTGTATGAACTTAACACAGGCAAGACCAATGATTTTCCCATATTTTGTTTTCTGAAATGCTAATCTTTTTAGCTAAACTTTCCTAAACCAAATCTGCCTGAGGCAGATACTTGGTAAACAATTGCAGCCCAAAAGATTTAAAGTTTTCTTAAATTGTTAAGTAACTGAAAATAGTGTCTTATGGTGTGAAATGTTGAACAGCCTTAACTTTCAGCATTACTTTAGCTTTACCTATAGTTAAATGAAGATGGAGAGAAATAATAATGACTTCTAGAAACACAGACAGGTGTATTTGGAAGAAGACGCTTTTTTTCTACATTGGGGTGTTCTAGAGCAACAAGCTAAAAATTATTTTTATTCCCCCCACACCCTCAAAAAACAAAAAAAAAGAAAAGGGGGGGGGGGGGGAGATCCTGCACATTTACCTTCGTTTCCGGACCTTTGTTACTCAGTCTTTATCATATGACATGAAAATGCCCACGGTTCAAACAAAATTAAAAATTGAAGCATTTCTAACACTAGAGGATTTTTAAGAATAGGTTGATGGTTTAGGTCTATTCAGTGAGCAATCAGTTGATTCCCCACTTGAGCCTATGGTTTCCGACAGTGCCATATCAGATGATTCAGAAGAAGGTGTAAAAACACTGTAGGAGGCAGATGTGGGGTAATATCATATTAAGCCTTGTCCTCCTGGTCTCTAATAGTTGGAGATTCATTTAAGTGTTGAAGCATGAGTTTTAATATCTCTTCCAAAAAAAATTATATATGGATTGCTGAACAGTAGGGGTAAATGTTTGGAGTCAATGGGGCTACCAATGGAAGTAAATAAAATGATCTCATATAGCCTTCTTTGGTCTCCTTCCAGTAGTCAAATTATTCACCAAATCCTGCTTTTTAAGGTTCTTGCTTCATCTGAATCTGTTTTTTCTGCATTTGTTTGATTGGTTACGTATGCTACAAATGTATATTACAAAGAGTAATTCCAAATAGCTATAAATGCTTAATTGGGTAAGTAAAAAATAATTTGTGGTATATCCATTTCCATAAGTAGAGTACTTCTGTGGAACTCTAGTTAGTGTTTTCCTAAACACCTATGGCCATGGAGAAATAATGTGTCTTTATAAAGTCCCTTTTAACTTGCATTGATGAGTCGTCAATTGAACTACTACATTAATACCTCCTCTTGAATGGCTCACTAACAGAACTGGTTTGTGTAGATGTTCAGGCATATCCTCGGCCAGTAAATTCTTACAGTGCCATTGACGTCAATAAAGAGATGACAGCTTACACCATCTGAGAATTTGCTGTGTAGTGTCCCACTCGTCTTTACTTTAGTATCCTCTTTATTATAACGGAAATATTGACTGTGTGAGTAAGAGGTTTAAACTGTGATAAACTCTTCATCTCCAAAGGACCAAATCCTATTCCCTTACTCATGTCAATGGGACCGCTTGTATGAGGGAAGTAAGTTGGAGTTGACTCTGGGAGAGTTGTTTAACTTTTGATTGCTATTGATCAGAATAGCCATCTGGCTGTCTACTGTCCTTTTTAGAAACAAATTGGCCTTTTCCTAAGATCTAGCAAACAGATGTCCCATCACAAAAATTTTCATCACAGTTAGCACCGGTAATCTCTGAGGTTTCTTGTTCCTAGAGCTCAGTTGTTTGCCATGATATGAAGGTGGTAGTGCGCTGCTACTGGCTGTGTAGGGTTTAGTGTTCCCTATTTCCAACACAGATCTATGTACAAGCAAATCTTATTGATAGGCTTCAATGAAAATGGAATGAACAAGCTTTCTCATTCTTGTTTTGTTTGTTTGAATTCTTCTGTACAAAAATGAAATAAAACAAATGTACAGTTTGTGAAATTGTTATGACAGTACCCCAAATCAGACCCAAAGTTCAGTCCTGTGTCATGAATGATTTATCTTGAGCATCTCTACTGATTCCTAATCTGTTTACACTCCGAATCCAGTACCCATGCCATGGGGAACAAAAGGATGCAATATGTATATGTCAGCAGGACAGAATGATCCAGGTGGTAGGTTAAATGTGTAACCCATTTTGATTAAGTATAGTAGTGAAATACATGTCCTCTCTTCATAGGTCCAAGTCTACCAATGGCAACTGTTGATATCAAAAATCCAGAAATTACAATTAACAGATTTTATAGTTCACAAGTCAACAATATTTCACATACCAAAGAGAAGAAAAAAGGAAAAGTGAAAAAGAAGAGATTGACAAAGGCAGATATTGGAACTCCAAGCAACTTCCAGTAAGGACACTTGTATTGCTGTTCATTACATGCTTAGAAAAACAGTTCAGCCACATAAATGCCTCTTAAATGATTTTAGCAAATTATCCCTAAATTTCAAATTAACTGCCTAATCAATAAAACCTCCTCTTAACATTTTGTTTTTAGGTATCGTATCTTTTTATATAGCTTACCTGTTCTTTTCTAGCCTCATTTCTTTTTAGACATGAAACATTAGATCCTATTGCATTTATATTATTTTTAAAAAAAAATAACATTTGTCCCTTTTAACTTGATTCTTATCAACTTCCTGAATAGTAATTTAACAGGATTTAATCTCCATGTCTTTTGAAAAATAAGTGTGCATGACCATTTGTTAGCAGGAAAGGAGCGCTGGTGACTGATAACATCAAAAAGACTGAAGTGTTTTAATAACTATTTTGCTTCAGTCTTTCCAAAAAGGTTAATTATGACCAGATGCTTAACACTATTAACAACAAAGGGGAAATTAACAAACTAGAGTAGGGAAAGAATAGGTTAAAGAACACGTCAAATAAATTAGATGTGGTCAAGTTGGCAGAGAGTGATGAATTTCATGCGTGTTTGGGTGTTTAAGGAACTAGCTTAAACTCAGAACCATTAGCAATTCTCTTTGAGAATTCACGGCAAACTGGTGAAGGTCCTAGAGGACTGAATAAAAGCATCTTTACAAAGTGGAACAAAAAGGATGTGAGCAATTATAGACCAGTTAGTTTGACTTTTGATATCCAGAAAGGTATCTGAACAAATTGCTAATGAACTAGAAGATAAGTAGTAGCCAGCATGGATTTGTCAAGCACAAATGATGCCAAACCATCCTGGTTTCTTTCTTTGACAGGTTCATTGGCCTAATTGTTAGGTAGAAATGATACATTTTGATTTTTAGTAAGACTTTTGACACAGTCCCACATTACATTTGAATAAGAAAATTAGATGAAATTACTATAAGGCGATTGTGCAACTGGTTTAAAAAAAATACTCAGTAGTTATAAATGGCTTTCCGTGACTCTAGTAGGACATATCTAGTAGGGCTGGGTACTAGTCACTATTTTGGATAATAGAGTGGAAAATATACTTAGAAAATTTTCGGCTGACTCCAAGATGAGAGGGGCTGCAGGCATGTTGGACTTCATTTCTAGCACATTAGAATTAAAAATGGCATTGACAAATAGGAGAACTGATCTGCATTTTTATTTAATTTAAGTTTGTTTATTTCAAAGTGCTACATTAAGAAAGGAAGAATCGAATGACCAAATACAAAATAACTAGCCAGGCTATACTGCAGAAAAGAATTTGAGCATTGTAGTGGATTAGGCAGCTGTCATTCTGGGATGTATTAAACAGGAGCGTCTTATGTAAGACCTGGGAGGTAATTTTTCAGCTCTGCTCAGCGTTGGTATGGTCTGTTTAAATTGTGAGCTCCACACTTAAAGAAAAATGTGTGCAAATTGGAGAGCATTGGGAGGAGAGTATTACATTTGATAAGTTTAGAAAACCTGCCCTATGAGGGAAGGTGTAAAAACCAAAAACTGGACATGTTTAGTCTTGAGAAAAGATGATTGGCAGTCAAGTGAGCCTGGTAATAGTCTTCAAATATGTAAAAGGTTATTATGAAGAGGATGATGATCAGTTGTTTTCTGTGTCCACTGAGGGCAAGATAAGAAGAAATTAGCTTAATCTGCAGTGAGGAATATTTAGGTTAGATATTAGCAAAAGCTTTCTAACTGTAAAGATAGCTAAATCCTGGAATAGGTTACTAATGTGCGTTGTGTGATCCCTGTCATTAGAGATTTTTAAGAAGAGGTTAGACTATACTTCTTGAGGATCTGGTATACTTGGTATTGCCCTGGGACAGTAGGTGGACTAGGTGACATCTCTAGGTCTCTTCCAATCCTGTGTTTCTATGATTATCCCCTCGGCTTCATGGTCAGATTACAGCAATGAGAATTTAAAGAGCCTGAATTAGCTTCAGAAAGCATCCACTTTAATTCCCTTAACACAAAAATCAAAGTTTTCTTCGGTGCGGGCTTTTGCCCTTGTCAAGCAATCCTCATTCTCCTCTCTAGCAACCTGAGATAACCTGTTAAGCTTTCCCATGGACGTTTTCCCATTAGTAGCACTACCGTTACAGTAATCTCATTCAATAGTGTTTGGCAAGAATGTGACATAGGAGCGGGGCTATAGAGAGTACTCTGTTTGTCCAGTGCCTAGCATAATGGGGTCCCAGTCTGTGATTGGGATGCCTAAGCCCTACCACATGGTAAATAATAAAAGAAGCGCTACCTCCAGAGAACCAGATGGTAGGAAAGAGCTTTAACTGCATGACCTAAAGGAAAGAAAAAGTTAAGTGACCATGAGATTTTTGCCTTCACTGGCAGTTTGAGCTATCTGTGACCTGAGTGGTGAAACTCTAATGATGCAGACCCCTACCATGGATAAGCAAAATTATTAAGAGCAAAATTACTCTTGAAGAAATTTCATTTATAATTTTTTTAAAAACTTTAGTAGGACATGATCTTTTTCTGGCTTGTGTATATACATACATTTTTACAAAACACACGAAGCGTTGGAACACCTGAGAATTATAAGGATAAAACTTTTTATCAAGTTCAGACAAAGGCTACTTCCTGTTTCATACTAAATTTGCACACGGGCTGTCCAAATCTCAGTCTATTTACGGCATCTTGCTTTATCAAATTTCATTCAATTTACTGCATCTTGCTTCATCAGTTTAAAGTGAAAGCAACTTTCCAACTTCTGGTTAAATTTCCCAGTGAAAGTGACCTAGTACTGTGCTAGCTTAAATCTCCATCTTCAGTTAGCCAATTTTGATTTGTATATATAACTTGAATTATGATTACAGATGGCAGTGAAGCCAAATTTCAGGCTTGTGAAATTAAAGTTTTGGGAAAAAAATTTTCAGCCTGATAAAAATGTGGTGTTTCTAAAACAAAATATATTCTCCGAGATCTGTGGCTGCCTCCCTGGCAGGCTGAAGTGGAACCAAAGGACCGCGAAAACCTTAGTAGTTGCTATCTGAAACTGACAGGATCCTTATCCCTTCACTGCTGCCCACCCTGAAATGAGAGTAGTGAAACCAAACAGATTATGGTTAACTTCAGAAGAGGTAATGTTTCAATTTTGATGAATCATGTTTTTTCACCAGAATTTGCTATCACTGGGATTGTCCCAGCCATTTCTAGTTAAGACATTCAACCGTTCAGTACTTTTAACCACAGTGCTTAGTTATTTATGTCTATGCTGGACCAAATTGTGTAAAATCTGCTGTGCTGTCTTGACAACAGCAAGCATTAGAACTTCTCAAACTTGACGACAAAAGCTAAGAGGAAACATTTATCCCACAGTACTAGGCCACTTTTACTGGGAAATGTAACCAGAAATTAGAAAGTTGTGTACACATGGTTTAGTTACATCACTACGACTATTTTATATAGACGAGGCCTTTACCTCACGCACACATGGTAAAACTTACGAGAAATATGTTACCATTTTCATAAACAATTCATATTTGTTTATTAGAAAGGGTAATATATTAGCATTTACCAAAATCAATTTGGTCAATACATAAAGGCAATCTGTGATATTTCTCCATTTACTTGTTTTTCCAAAGATTTCTTTAAAAAATGTTTTTAATACCACTAGAAATGACCACGAATATTGAAAAAATAAACATACACATGTTATCAATTTAGTGCCAATCATGCTTTTCTGCCCACCAGCTGTAAAACTTTTGAGGCAGTCTGAAATATACATATTAATATATAGAGAGTTTTTTGTAATGTGTAATTTCTCTAATTTCAGTTTACTTCACATATACTGTTTACTGACAAGACGTATTGTATAATTGTTTCAGATTGATTTGAGACCATAGGTTTATGTAAATACTTGTTCAATGATTTAGCTAGAGAGAGATTATGCATCATTTCGTTTTAGTTTTTAGAATGAAAGCATGATTTAAAAATGGGTTTTTTAGACTAGACTTACTTTATTTTGCCCTTATCTGCTAATTATGCTGTTTAAAAGTTGTCTTTATGACCAAAAAGTGACAAGTGAATTGTATCATTCTTGTAAGGGAACATCCGTACGATAGTAGCACCTACAAGCCCTAACCAAGGGGTCTGCAACCTGCGGCTCTTTAGCTGCCCCCTTGCATCTCTGGGCTCTTCCGCCCCCTGCCATTGGGGGACCCTGCAGCAGGTGCCCTGGCGCAGTTCCTCCCCAGGAGGCTACACCCACTGCAGCTCCTAAAACCCTTGGTTATTGAAGGAATTTTTTAAAATTTCTCTTCTTATCTTTTGGGTTGCCGACCCTTGAGAGACAGCTAGGCATGTGTAACGGCAGTTCCTACCCTGATGAGCTGTGGCTGAAGTATACAGTGTCTCAGTTGGGTAGCCCACTATTGTATATTTGTTAATGTTGTGATGTACTCAGATTGTGCAGAATCTCACCTTCCTTTTTAAAAAAGATGTTTTTAGCCCCCATTTTTTGTCAGAAGGCATTCCAAATATGAAATGCTTGTAAACTAATGTAGTGCTGCCTTCCTGATTCTGCAGACAGCCTGAAAGAATGGCTTGGAGAGGCATCAGCTCCTCTGTCTCCTATTAATGTTATGGGAATGTCAAATAAAACGCTTGCATTTAAATGTCAACGTTAACTACTTTAGTTAGTGGATGGAAGGGAGTGGGAGAGAAGCCTTGGGTGATGGGAACTAGAAATTTCTTAGGGAAGGAAATACAGAGAGTAGAACAGAAACATTAAGCCAAGAAAAAGGGAGAGAAATGGAGAAGGGTGAGACGGGGGAGAGAAGAAAGAGTAGGGATGGTTGTGGTCCAAAGGAGGAGGACTAGCATATTTTCCCACTCAGTGATACTGAATGTGACAATAAAGAACTTAAATAATAGTAGTTAGAAGTGTAGTTATTGTATAAAAGCCAAATTCTCTCCTTGATCTTTTGGCAAACCTTCAGTTAACATCAGTGTATTAATGCTGTGGTATGGAGTCATAAATTTATGCCACAGTCCATAACCACAAGTGGTGGAATTCCATCCTTTCTGCCAAATGAGTACAACTTTCATAATTTGGATAGACAAGACAACATGTTGGAGAAAGAATTGGAGAGCTGAAGCACCGAGAGATGTTGACTTACCTGATGTTTCATAAAAAGTCTGTGGTATAACTTGATGTTGAATCCAGAATTCCTGGAGACTTAGTCCAGTGTTTTAATCACAAGACTGTCATTTCTCTGACCTGGATTAAATGGATTTCTTTAATTTTGCTTTTTTTTAGGCACATTGGACATGTTGGTTGGGATCCAAACACAGGCTTTGATGTAAGTAACTTCAGTATTGTACATTTAGGATGGTTAAAAGGCCTGGTGTGTTTGTCTAAGTTCTCCAAGAATAACATCAAACACAAAAAGTTCCACAGCAAACCATGAAAATCATGGCTACTGTTGTGCTTCATAATGATGCACTTCTGAACAATTATCTGAGGATGTGGGAGGAGAAATACTGAAAGTATGTGAAGAGAAAATACTTGTAGTAGGCTTGCGAATGCGTAAATTTTGTGCTTAGTATTTTCTTTCCCACCAAGAAACGTTAGTTCTTAAGAAATTCAGCACAGTGCTTAACTTGTCTTTTTTTTTTTTTTTTTTTTTTTTAAAGATGTTCCTCTTGGCTAAATGGGATTTTTTTTTAATTAAAAAAAAAAAAAAAAGATTTATAAGTAAAATCAGACTCTTCTATTTATTTACTACAGTACTATAATGTATGATTCACAGGTGAATAACTTGGATCCGGAACTGAAAAAACTGTTTGATATGTGTGGAATTTCAGAGGCCCAACTAAAAGACAAAGAAACATCAAAGGTGATATATGATTTCATTGAAAAAACAGGAGGAGTAGAAGCCGTTAAAAATGAACTGCGTAGGCAAGGTGAGTCTTAACTAATGCATCAAACTAAGCTATTTGATTTAAGAATTAGAAAATTTAACTGATGTGGAACAGTTTCTAAAAGTCCTGTCTTGCATCTATATTGGAGTAGAAACTGAATATTGAGTTTGAGGTTTCTGTACATTACAGCATACTACGTAAGTGTCACCTATGACTGTAGTTCTAAAACATTTCTCTTTATGAGCAAAATGTTCTGCATGTCATAATTTTTCAGCAACACTTTTACTAACTGCAGAGCTATCTCCCATCTGGATTTTTAAAGTAGTTTCCATTGCATATTTTATTTATCGTCTTGCAGAATCATAAATATTTAAAGATCTGATTCAGGAAATCCATTGCCGATGTCAGTTCAAGGTAAATTACGTGGTTGACCTATCAAATGTATGAGAGAAAGGTGTGTCTGATACAAATTTAAGCTAGCAGTACAGGAGGTAATGTTTCTTCCGTTCTAAATATACAAAGCTGGCAAAATGTTCTCCTTTTAACTCAAGTAGCAGAACTATATTGCTTGTTAATCAGAGGGTTTCCGAGTTAAGTTTCTACTGAGATGTATTCACAAATAACCCTTTCCAGCACAATATTTCTTAAATACGATGACAACAAATACCTTATCTGCTGTTTTCATAACATTTTAATGTGACTGTCGTGATGTAGAGAAGGTGCAACATGACCTGCCACTTTGCTAAAAATACATTGATACTACCAAAGCTTGATTATTTTAAGGGGTCCAGGATATCAATGCTGTATGGAATTCTAGAAGGCTGCTTGGTAAATTGCTTTGGTGACCAAATACTGTTAGAGTCAGAGTATGGTAACTTGCTGTTTATTCTCTAGGTCCCCCACGTTGGAGTGGTATGTATTGAGTTGTCACTTAAGCATTTATCACTAAAAATATGTATGTTGTGATTGTATGACCCTTACCTAATGGATAAGAAGTCTTAGGCCAGAACTACATTTATTAACAAAAAAATACATTGTAAATGCGATGATTTAAAAAATAAAACTAGTAAAAAAAATTAGCTTTCTGGGTTGGTTTACCATTGAAACTTGGCTTGTATGAGGATTTTTTATGTCACAATAGTGGATCTGCAAATGTCTAATTGTTTGTCTCTTTAAAAGTTTCTTTTTTAAACTTAAAGTATGTATAAAGCACTTGATTTTGAAACGGCTGACCATATTAGTCTTTGAGTTGTTGCTTGATTTGTCCTTGATGTTTTACAGCTAGCCTACAATGCTGTCTTTTATTATGTGTGCAGGAGCTTAACGTTCCACCACTTTGCATGTTTAAAGTTTAAAGCCTCACATTGCTATGCATGGCAAAAAGATGAGGCTCCTCCTTTGTGTTAGAAGTAGCTCAGTAGTCTTAAAGATCTTAACTTTCTCAGCTGGAATGCTTTTTCTCTAACTGTTACATATAACGTACAAACTAATGTTTAGTCTGGACTGCTGTTTTGAAGTGTTTTGTGACTTTCACTGAAAAACCACCTCCCCATATCCCTGAAATTTTCATTTGCTGTGTGTTATTGCAGGATTCTCTGGGCTCATAGGTGTCATTAGGTGACTGGAGTCTGGGTAGAGGTCTGCTGAGACCATTTTGAGCTAATTTTGAAATAGAATTCATTTGTCTTAGGTGTCTTCCCCCTAGCTCTTGCAGAATTGATAGGTTTTAGCCAGGCTGTTATCATTAGAAGATTTTAAGAAGCTTTATTTTTGCTAGTAGATCTGTTCAGAGTAATTTGGTTCAGAATGTTTCATTTTTCACGTCAATCTGTTTTCTGTGAGATTCGTCTCTTTTAGTTGTGTAGTTTTGAAAATCAGTAAGGCATACCGCCACCAAGAGAATGGCTGAATGTAACATTTGGCAAATTTCTTACTCAGCATGCAAGTGAGCCTCATCTCAGAGTCTTATTTCCATAGTCATCAAATTGACTGTTTCACTGTGTTGTTTGGGATATGGCATGTTCTTTCCTTTTAGATAAGAATCTAATGCACATGGTAGATAAGGTTTTTGTTTTACCCCCTAAGTCAGAGAGGGATTTTAATACTGCTCTGCTAAGGAAAGTGAATTGCAACAAGCTATGGAAGCAGCACAAACGTTGAAGCATGCTCAAGTTCTATTTTTTTTCCATTACTCAAGACAAATATACATAGTTCGTACTGATCAGTTCCAAAGTGGTAGCCATGTTAGTTTAGTTCAGCAGAACAAACAAGGAGTCCTGTGGCACTTTTAAAGACTAACAGATTGTCTTTAAAAATGCCACAGGACTGCCTGGTTTTTTTTTTTTTTTTGTCTGACCTAGACTAACACTGCTGCCCCTTTGGAACGGGACTCCTTGTTTGTCTTACTGATCAGTTACATGTGGCAGCAGTGTCCTCTAGCGGCCAAAGGGGGAAAGTGCAAACTTTTCAGCCAAGCACTTACAATACCAGTGAATGTTGGCCACCCTCTGATGCAAAAAATCTGAAGCTCGGGTGTGGGTGAAGTGGAATCTTCTCCTTCCCTCTTTTTGGAAGAGGGAGGTACTGCCAAGGAGAGATTCTCCCTCCTTTAGAGGAGAAGAAGTTAATGTTGAACTCTGACACACCTCTTGTCAATGTTTTTCCGGCTTCATTGACAGAAGGAATGGCTGGGAGCCCCAGGATCTCTCCAGTGAGGCACCAGTGCTTCCTGCAGTCTCCGCTTCAAATTCCTTTTCCTGGTGACTTGACCATAACCAAACATTGTTCCTCAGGGCGTCAGCTAGTCAAACACAAGGGTCAGGAAGCCACATCCCTACTCCCAGTTCATATGTGGATAAATGTGTTCTGGTAACTTTTTCTTTTGGAGCATTTGGAATTGGTCGCATTAGGACTTTGGATACCAGAGGGGATAGACCAGTGCTCTAAGGTGATACAGAGATAGATGATCTTCCTTAGATACCTGGCTGGAGTCTTGCTCACATGCTCAAGGGCGAATGATAAACAGATGTGGGATCTGGAAGGAATTTCCCCCAGGTCATACTGATAGGGCACCCTTTTCACCTTTCTTTTTAGAATGGATTGCTGTAGGCTTACGTGGGCTTTTGTATCTATTCGGTTCCCTGACGTTGCAGGTGCTGCAGGCTCTGGTAGCACCTGGATCTCTCTTTTGTTGCCTGTTGGATATGAGAGTTTACTCTTCTGAGGAGTGAAAAGCTTTACTATAACTCAAATAATTGACTTCAGGGTAGGGGCACCTGGGTGAAATTTAATGGCTCTGATACACAGGAAGTCAGACTAAATGATGCAGTGGCCCTTCTGGCCATAAATTTTATGAAACCCTAGTATGAACTCCCCACTTCTTGTTAGGCATGAAGGGAGCTCTACCTCTCAATTTTAAAGGTCTGAAGCGCTCAGCTTACATGTTCAGCTTCTTCTCTTGTACTTCTCCCTTTCTGAACTCTAGCCTTTCCGTCCCGTGCCTTTCTGCAGTTACATATTTTCCACTATTAAAGTATAACAAAAAGAATGCACATTATTCTCAGACAACCTAAGGACCTTCCATATAGCTAAATATTTAAATAAAATACATAAACTGTTGTATCACACAAGCTTCAACTGTTCTCACAAGCTATTAAAAGAAGCCTAGTTGAAAGTAAAGTTTATTTGGCCAATCGTATCCTCAGTAGCATAATTCCAATACAAAATTAAGTTAAGCTAAAGAAACAAGGAGTCCTTTGGCACTTTTAAAGACTAACAAATTTGTTTGAGTGGCAGGATCAGATCAGACTGTTTCAGCAAATCAAACAAATTGTTTAGTCAGACAGTGTGGAACAACATATAAGAAAGTGGGAGGGTTGAGAGAGGTGAAAATTACTTTTTATAATGAGAAAGCCAGCCCATATCTCTATTCAAACCCAAGTTAATGGTGTTAAATTTGCATATGAATTCTAACTCTGTAGTTTCTCTTTGAAGCTTTGATTTAGAATTAACCTGCTTAAGTACTGTAACAGAAATGTCTTTGAGAGAGTAAGCAGGGAAATCGAGGTGTTGCCCTATTGGTTTTTGAATGTTACCATTTCTGATGTCAGGTTTGTGTCCACTTATTCTTTTGCTCAGAGGCAGTCCAGTTTGGCCAATATATAGAGCAGAGGGGCGTTGTTGGCACCTGATAGCATATATCACATGGGTGAACGAATCCTTGATGGAGTAGCTGGCTTGGTTGGGTGCTACAGTTGTGCAGATATGTGGGCAGAGTTGGCAATGGGGTTTGTTGCAGGGATATGTGCCTGCCTTAGTGTTTGTGTTGTATGATCTGTAGTTGCTGGTAAGTGTCTGTTTAAGGTGGGGGGGGGGGGGCTCTCTGTAAGCAAGGAGAGGCCTACCTCCCAAGGCTTAAGAGTGAGAGATCATCTTGCAAGATAGGCTGTAGATCTTTGATGTGCTGTAGAGATTTGACTTGGGGACTATAGGAGATGACCCGTGGCATTCTGTTGTTTTCCTTCTTGGGTTTCATAGAATCATAGGGATGGAAGGGACCTCACGAGGTCATCTAGTCCAACCCCCTGCTAAAAAGCAGGACCACTCCCACTAAATCACCCCAGCCAGGGTTTTGTCTAACCGGGCCTTAAAAATCTCCAAAGATGGAGATTCTACCACCTCCCTAGGTAACCCATTCCAATGCTTCACCACCCTCCTAGTGAGGAAGATTTTCCTAATATCCAACCTTGACCTCCCCAGCTGTAATTTGAAACCATTGCTCCTTGTTCTGTCCTCTGTAATCTCGAGAACAGCCTACCTCTCTCTTCTTTGGAGCACCCCTTCAAGTAGTTTAAGGTTGCTATCAAATCTCCCCTCAGTCTTCTCTTCTATAGACTAAATAAGCCTAGTTCCTTCAGTCTCTCCTCATAAGTCATGTGCCCCAGCCCCCTAATCATTTTGGTTGCCCTCTGGTGGACTCTTTCTAATTTGTCCACATCCTTTCGGTAGTGGGGAGCCCAAAACTGGACACAGTATTCCAGATGCGCCTGACCAGTGTCGAATAGAGGGGAATTATCACATCCCTCGATCTGCTGGCAATACTCCTACTGATGCAGCCTAATATGCCATTGGCCTTTTTGGCAACAAGGGCACACTGTTGGCTCATATTCATCTTCCCGTCCACCATAACCCCCAGGTCCTTTTCTACAGCGCTGCTACTTAGCTGATCGGTCCCCAGCCTGTAGCAGTGCATGGGATTTTTTCGTCCTAAGTGCAGGACTTTGCACTTGTCTTTGTTGAACCTCATGAGGTTTCTTTCAGCCCAGTGTTCCAATTTGTCCAAGTCTCCCTGGATCCTGTCCCTGCCCTCCAGAGTATCTACCATTCCCCCCAACTTGGTGTCATCTGCGAACTTACTAAGCACGCAGTCTATTCCATCATCAAGATCATTAATGAAGATGTTGAATAGAACCGGCCCCAGGACCGACCCCTGGGGCACTCCACTCGTTACCGGTTGCCAACCAGACATCGAGCCAGGTTTGTCCTGTAGGAGTTGACTTCTGGCTCTGTCAATCTAAAGCTAAACAGATGTCAAGGTATTTGGGCAGACATCTAAAAAGTCATTTCCCTGTGTCATAATTTCATATAGGGTGTTGAATTTTTCATGATCTGAGGAAGATGAAAGGCAGTTTAAAAAAATCAGCATTTGCAAGTTAATTGTAACTTCAGAATCACTTTACCTGGTGAAACTCAAGTTGGAAGAGTAAAACATCACATAGGCAATAAGAGAGGCATGGTGTTTTTTCTATCAGGTAAATAGAAAAGCAGCAAAATAAATTTTCCAAAGTTATATGTGTCAGTCTCCCCACTAATGTTTATCTGTTAAAGCACCTGTAGAGTACTAAAGGCACATAATCACAGAAAAAAGTAAGAAACTCTCCCTGTACTCAGTAGTTACCACTGAGACCCATCTCAGAAAAAACCTAACTATAAAGATGGGTTATTGAATAACATAAACGTAACATAAAATAAACGTATGCTGTCTCTAGGACAAAGTATTTTCAAATATGGCATTAGAAACATTAAAATACTCAATTAGATAGGACCATAGACTAACTGGGGTGTAATCCTGCTTTGTGTACATGAGCTCTGTGGGGTTGAGGGAAAGTTTCCAACAGGCACTAGTTTGGGAGGCATACTATATGTGCCATATTAAAAACTAATGTTGAATAAGAAATATTGCCCATGACTTGAGATGCTGTATCTGCAGCACTATTTAATCATAACAGATTTGATTTAATGTGCATTGCTGTTAATTCTTAATGTGCATTGAGTTAATTGTTAAGATTGATATTGGCCTTCATGACGTAACTATACAATCAATATTGTGTGCCATCTTGTCATACCAAAAAAAAACTTTGTCATTCACTCTTGTTAGTGTTATCAGTAAAGTTTTACACACTTACTAAATAGCCACACTTTTAAAAATACATATTTCCCTAATTTGAAAAATATACTGTTCTCTCCATAATTAGGTCAATGACTAGCTTTCTATTTAAATGAATATTTTCTACCCCCTCACCCTCAATTTAGCAAAACGTAAATATTCATGAAGTCCTACCTTTTGTATCTGAGGTGGATATCTTGGAAAGCTTAATATTAACTTTTTAAAGTATTTTCCTATACAAAAAGCAAAATGATATTCACAGAAATTCCTACCTCGTGATAAAAACCATTAAGACCCAGCTTATGATTTATGGTTGGTTTGTTGTTTACAAACATAGTGCAGTATTGTTAGTTATAATTATATCAGTTCTTTGCTTGTAAAATCCATGAGAAAGATGACACATAGAAAATATTTTTTGGCATACCAGTATAAGCACAGAGATCCTTGTAAAAGACCTGGCAAAGGTGTTTAGACATTGTTACATTTTACTCCTTCCTATATATCTCAGATGAAATGACATGGGATAAGAATTTTGTGTGTGTGTATAGCTAGAAATTCTTGTTTGTTTTGTTTCAGCTCCACCTCCACCACCACCACCATCCAGAGGAGGACCACCACCTCCACCTCCACATAGTTCAGGTCCTCCTCCTCCTCCTGCAAGGGGAAGAGGAGTTCCACCTCCTCCTCCTTCAAGAGCTCCCACAGCAGCACCTCCACCTCCACCTCCATCAAGACCAGGTGCAGCAGTACCCCCCCCTCCTCCAAACAGGATATATCCTCCTGCACCTCCAGTGCATTCATCATCTGCACCATCTGGCCCACCACCTCCTCCACCACCACCAGGAAGTGGGTCATGTGTGCCACCGCCGCCACCTCCACCACCTCCACCTCCTGGTCCTCCTCCACCACCTGGCTTCACTTCAGAGGTTGATCACCAGTTTCCAGCTCCTGCAGGAAACAAAGCAGCACTCTTAGATCAAATTAGAGAAGGTGCCCAATTAAAAAAAGTTGAACAGAACAATCGACCAGTGTCCTGCTCAGGAAGAGATGCGCTGTTAGACCAGATACGACAGGGTATACAGCTGAAGTCGGTAAGTAATACTGTTTGTTGCCATCTAAATATCCAATACTAACTTAGAGCAATAGGAAGTGAGTTATTTTTGTTCAATATTCCACAAACTCCCACTAGTGTGTTTATTTTTTTGTTTTTGTTTCCTTTGATAAATTCTAGGCTACCTTTCTTTAACATTTATATCTTTGCTGTTGCCACACATCATTAAAATTGATTTTTTTTTCCCAGTATTTGTCTTTTAGCCAACTTCTGAAATACTTAGGAGACTTTGGGTACAAAACCTTGGTGTGATCTTCAGATAATGTTTCCATTCATTTTTAGCCAAATCAAATTTATTTTTCGATAACATTTTAGTTAATCATTGAATATTTTTTATTATGCTCCTAGAGTCTAGCTTGAAAACAGAAGATTAAAATTTCATGTATTGGAATTGGATAGTACAGATGTTGTGTACAATCCCACACTTCAGAGCTTTCAGTCAAATAAGTAATGTCAGTTTAGTAATTTCAGAATGGCACATCAGGTTATGGTGACCTTCATGAAAGCATGAATGATCCTTGTAAAGTCTTCTAAAGAACTGCAGAGGTTGAGTTCCGTTAGCAGTATATATGAGGCAACACCTGGATTTCTCCGTATCCTTCTAATGACAACAGGAGAAAAACTCTTGACTCCACAAATTTTCAGGGATTGATAAGAATAGGGCTTTCTTTTTGCAAAGCTTGGAAAGCCTGGAAGAGAGAGGAGGAGTCTTGTGGATGCCTCTTTTGTTCCTGTTACTCCTCAAGCTATTACTTGATCTGTCCATTGAGGTCACTTAATGTCTACAGGATAACATTTCCTTCCTGCAGAGTTATGATCACTGTTGAGGTGCCTTACTGTCTACATGGTATAAAAAGGTACCCACAGTAATATCACCCAGGCAACCTTACTGTGGGCTCAGTGATGGTGGGGGTGAGGGACATTGAAGAGGAGGAAGCTCCCCCATAAATCTTGGGGGTGGAGGAGGAATAAATTAGTGGACAGAAATCTCATTAAGATGAATTTACAGGTGTAAGTACCTTTCACTAACTAGCCTTAGAAACTTTGCAAGAACCTTTGTGGATGAGAGATTAGTGATGTTGAATTGGTTCGGCTTTGGTTTTTTAAATAAAGAAAATTAACGGTTTTTAAGATCACCCAAAAACATGAACTCTGACCTTTCTTTTCCATACTGACACACTAAGAAAAGGAAATTCTGGGAATCTTTATCGATCGCTATTTGAAAATATCAGTTAAATTTAAGTACTCTTCAGAAGCAGATTACTCATTAGCGTCCATGAAACTCTCGTTTCATACCCTTAATTCTACAGTGGTTGAGCATAGTCTGCCCTTTATAAACAACTGTAGTCTTCAGAAAAAAGGACTTGCACAGAAAATGGTATAGTAGCATTGAAAGTAATTAGTGCAAGAGTTTATGTAAGCAAATCTGCTTAAAGGCCTAGATCACTATTTTAGTTCTTAGAAGGAAAAAAGCAAAAGTTGCTGTGTTTAGGAAGCATCTTTATGTAAGTCACCATTTATTAATTAATGTTCTAGTTCACATTTTTGAGACACCATTAAGAAACTAGTTCAGTGTCATCTCGTTCCACTTTGGCACCTCTTGCTGCAGATTTCTCTTAAACACTTAAAGAAATCTTTTGAGCCAAATGAACACAAAATAGATATGAAGAGAGTAAAAATAGACAGCTGGTATAGCTGTGGAAGGGACAGAGTTAAGACTGTTTAGAGGACCTTAACTGTGAATTTCCTTGCTTTCAAATGGGTTGAGTAGAATAGTAACCTGAATTTATAACTTCATGGATATTTTATTTTGAAAATTTAAAATTCTCTCGTTTATCACACTCAAGTCAATGAGGGTACTTCCAGTCTACATCCTATCTCTGGGACTTTCTGTATTTTAACTTTCTCTTTCCTTCCTTCCTCTCCAATCTATCCACCATTCTACAATTAAACCTTTTCTCCTGCCCCGTTAGCTGTGCCACTCCTCTACCTCCCATCACTGTTTCCCTGTCTTTGCTCATGAGGATGTGCAGTCTGAAACTCAGTTCTGCTCCAGCTTTCAATTCCTTTCCTAATGCAAAGAGCCTTTGTTCTGACCACTTTTCTCAATCTGGGGCTCCCACAGTCCTTCTTCCAGTACAGCAGACATACTTATTCTCATTGGATCCCTTCTGAACCCCACTGTTAACCATCTTGCCATCTCAGTCTTAATAACAAAAACCCCTGAATTTGTAACGTTTGTTGATAGATGTATAATTTGCATTATTCTTGTTTTTCCTCACCCTGGATCCTTGCCTCATCTGCTTCTAGGTTTTTCTGAGTATATTGTAAGCTCTTGGAGACAGACCAGGTCTTTCTGGAAAGCACTATGCAAGTGTATGGAGATGTATAAATATTAATAGGCTTATTAATATATGGGTTCAGTACGCAATTTCATTCATCCCTACTGGGGAGATGCAGGTTTTATGGGCCTAAATTAGACCTAATAAACACACTTCAGCAAAAAAATTGAGTTTCTATTATCTGGACCATTGTGCAACTGAGCAAGTCCTGCTGATTCACATATATTAACAAGTTTCAGCCATTGGGTCTCTTCCTGATGACAATAAGGGTTGCTAAGTTTAGTCGTATAATCACTATGTCAATTGGAGTACTGACTAAGTAAAACTGCACTGTTAGAGAATGTGTTTAGAAAACATGGCTTTCAAGCTTTCTATTTTCTTGGGTTATTTTTAGCTCTAGCTATGTCTGCGGTGGTAGTTTCAACAAATTTCCAATCTACTTCATAATTGAAAGGGGATTTTCCTGGAAATATAAAGGTTCTCTATTTAATTATCTCATGGTATTGTATTCTTCTTTCAAGGTATCTGATGGCCAAGAGCCTGTGTTACCCACATCTGCACCCACCTCAGGAATTGTGGGTGCATTAATGGAAGTTATGCAGAAAAGGAGCAAAGCCATTCATTCTTCTGGTAGGTTTGTAGAACCTCTGTGCTTTGGTTTGTCAAAGTTTGTGTCAACATACACTGGAACATGAAATGTTAATTACCTTTGTTTCTTCGAGTGCTTGCTCATATCCATTCCAACGTAGGTGTATGTGTGCCAGAAGCTATTTCCCCAGTGGTATTGGCGGGGTTGACTCTGGTGTCCACTGGAGTGCCACCGTCATGGCACGGTACGTACAGAACTGCTGACCCACCACTGCCTCTTCAGTTCTGTCTTCCTATCTGTGGCAGCTGCTGGAATGCTTTGTCTTGCTCTACAAGCTTCTCCTCAGGGTTACCTGTGAATAGTTGTATATAGTTTATTTTCAGTAAATCTTAAACAGTTAGTAGTTAGAGCAATTACCTTCCTGCCCTGGGGGTCCTCCAACCAGGTCTGGGGCATGCCTCACTCCCAGGAATTTAAATGGTGTGATACTTGTATCCAGAAACTTCCAGTAAGTGATCCTTATGAGAAATGTTTGAAGTGGCTGGGAGAGGTACACATTGGTTAAGTGCCGCATCTGTTGGAATTTCAGGCCACAAACCACGTAGGCTCAAATTTCTTCTGTTGGAAGCAGCTCTTTGCCCAGCGTCCAAGCCCCAAGCAGAATTGCCTGCCCCGCCCCACCTGGGGACCAGAGGTGGCTGACTCTCGAGCCTGCCCCACCCTACCTAAAGGTCGTGAGCAGCTGACTCTCAAGCCTGCCTTGCCTCATCTATCAAGCAAGCTGACCAGCAGTAACCATCAACAGCTGCGTTGGTCTACAGATCATGACTGTTGGCATTTTTCCGGGGTGGGACCAGCCAGAAACTTTGGCCTTCCTCTGAGCCTGGGCCCAATGAAGGGCCTGAACGCCCTGGACTACCTTCAGCACATCTACAATGACGGTCCCACCATGGTCAAGGTCTCGCTCTGGACTAGTCACAATCCCAGCACCATTCGAGGTCTCAGAACCAATCTGGATCTTGGCACCAGCTGTGTTCTCAGCACAGTTTGGGGTCAATGCACTACTCAAAGTGCTCAGCACTGATAGGCCTCTGATCATTGTTCTTCTCTCCACCATTCTCCATCATGGCAGTAGGATCATACTGCTCAAACCATGCAGCATATTACCATGGATTCCTGGAAGTAGATCCTCAGACTCTGGGTCTAACACAGGATCCTGTTTCCCACAGAGACAGGAGGCAGGCAATTATGCCTTTATGGTTGCTACCCTAATGACAAGTCTTGCCTCAGTGGCCAATATGGGCTCCATGGGCAACTCAGGCACTTTAGGGGTCACTGGAAGAACACTCGATGCTTTTGGAGGGCAGAGCACCCATGCTGTTCCCCTGGGAAAGGGGTTTGTTAATTGGAATGGAGGTTTTAGCCACCACTTCTAACCCCCACTCCCAGGGACACACCAGCCTAACAAGGGGTACAGGAGCACCTAAGGCCATATCATTCTACTCCCCAGACAAGACTAGTGGGCACACTAGAGCTGATACAGGATGACTATAAGTTGCATCAGAAACTCCTGCAGCAACTGACCCAAAACCTTGGACCTAAAATTGAGGAGAGAGAAGAGGCAACCCAGTTCTAGTAGACATCTTGGTGCCACCAGGTGAGGTTAAGGGTAGCCTTACCATTGAACGAGTCCATTGCATGACCCATTATAGCATTCTGAAAAACAGCAGCCTCCCTTTAGCCCACAGCTAAATAAGTTGAGAGAAAATACTTAGTACCCCCTAGGGCTGTGGTTTTCAAACTTTTTTTCTTGAGACCCAGTTAGAAAAAAGTCATTTGTGCCTGTGACCCAACAACTACATCTTTGAGCAATGCAGTCCAGTCTTTCAGCAGCAGCAGGGGACACCGCAACCCAATATCTGAGGGTCTGTGATCCAGTACTGGGTCCCAACCCATGGTTTGAAAACCACTGCCATTGCCACAGCTAACGAGAGAGAGAGACTGGGACAACAAGGTCCCTCACCCAAGGTGAAAGACACCAAGAAACTAGACTTGCTGATCAGGAAGATTTACTCCACTGGGAGCCTGCAGCTAAGGATTGCAAATCACCAGGCCCTCATGAGTACATACGATTTTAATTCTTGGCTTGCCATGTCCAAGTTTAAGGAACTCCTTCCAGCAGAATCCAGAGCAGACTTTGACTCTCTGGTTGATGAAGGTAGAGCAATATCTAAGGCTTCCCTTCAGGCAGTCCTGGATGTGGCGAACAGAGCAGCTCAGGTAATCACAACGGTGGTCATGCACCACAGTTCATGACTGCAGTCATCTAGCCTACCCTACAAAGTCCAGCAGACAATACAAAACCTTCTATTTGAAGGACTTTCGCTCTTTGCTGAGCAAATGGATGTACGCCTTTATAGTTGAAAGGACTTGCGTGTGATGCTGAAATGGTTGGGGCTGCACACCCCCGTTCCCTTTAGGAAGCACTTCAAATCCTAACCCTGGGTTGCTTCTATCCACCACCTCAACATCAAAAGGGAGGACTCTGCTATGAGGCAAAATAGGGGTTTTAGGAGGAGACCTCAAAACCCCCTAACTTCCATCTCAACACCCATGAGACAACCTGCAGGACAAAGGCAGAACTTTTGAAGGCACCAGTCAATATCTTGGATCCACTCCCTACATTTGGGGACCTGTTGTCCCACTTTTACCATACCTGGGCCAACATTACATCAAACCAGTGTTTACTCCACGTGGTGGAAGTTCCCAGCCTCCCTCCCAAGCCTTGTCCTCTTCAAAGACCCTTCTCATGAGAAACTGTTACCACAAAGTTCAGCCTCTCCTGAGGTAAGAGTGATAGAGGACTCCCAACAGTTCTGAGGAGTACAAAGTTTTATTTCTGATACTTCCTAATCCCAAAGTCCAATGGGGATCTCGGACCTATCCTCGACCTGCGAAACCTCAATAGGTACGTGAGGAAACTTAAGTTCTGCGAAGTTTCGGTCTTCCATTATCCAACCCTTGTATCCAGGCAACTAGTTCACTGCTCTCCATTTAAAACATACATACATCCACATAATCCAAAAGAGTAGCCCTATTAGTCTAGTTCAGCAAAACAAACAAGGAGTCCTGTGGCACTTTTAAAGACTAACAAATTTATTTATCACATGAGCTTTGGTGGGAGAAATCCCGCTTCATCAGATGCTCGAAGACGGATTTCTCCTACAAAAGCTCATGTGATTAAATAAATTCATTAGTCTTTAAAAGTGCCAGAGGACTCCTTGACTGTTATACTTCCATATAAGCATCTTTAAGGCTGCAGGAAATATCTGTGATTCATCGTTGTGCTACTTGAGGAAGTATCCCACAACTACAGAGAAGCTTTGCCTAAAACTACTGGGCCATGTGGCCTCTTGCACATATGTAGTACAGCATGCTCCTCTCAAAATGAGACCCATTTAAATCTGGTTGGGATCACGAATATATGCCATGTTGACATCCATTGGACAAAATTATCATAGTCCCATCTGCAGTCATTGAACCCTGTCTGTGGATCCAATAGTGGCGTTTGAGGGTGTCCCCTTTTATGAGACCCAGCCCATCGCTGTCATTGGTCATCAACGTATTGGACGTGGGGTGAGGAGTGCACTTGGGATCCCTAAGGACTCGGGCAACAGACAGCAGGGGAACTGACTCTCCACATCGATATCAGATAATTGAGAGCAGGCTTTTCAATCCACTCTGTGGAAGTGGTACATCTCCATGCCTACGAACAATACCTCGGCAATGTTTTATATAAACCAACAAGGAGGTGCCTGCTCCCCATTCCTGGGCCAAGAAGCATTGACCGTGTGGATGTTTTGCATAGCCCAAGTCTATTCACCTTGGAGGCGTTCTATCTGCTGGGCTCCCAGATCAGCCTGACGGACTAGTTGAGCAGGGCCTTTTTCAGTCATCCTGAATGGTTCATCTGTCCAGATGTTCTCAGTGCCATTTTCCAGAAGTGGGGGTTTCTCGGGAGGGGACTGTTCGCTATCATGATCAACAAGAAGTGTCCCCTGTTCTGCTCATATTTGGGACAAGAACAGGGTTCACTCTGATGTTTCATCTTCCCTGTGGGGCAGGGGGGAGGAGACTGGTGTACACCTTTCACCCTATAATGTTGATTCAGAGTCTTGCTCAAGGCCAAGAAGGACAAGGCACACAAGATCCTCATAGCCTCAGATGGTCATGACAAAATTGGGTTATGATGTTAGGCTTGTCCACCTGAGAGGTTCACTATCAAACTGCCATTTTTTCCCAGACCTCATCTCAGGATCATGGCTGCTTGCGTCACCCAAACTGTATGTCACGCCTCCATCGCTCCAGCAGCAGTGATGATGTGGCTGTTGGCCAACCTGTCCTGCAGACCGAGACTCCAAAGGAGTCCACACACACTGCACTTTTTGCCACTCTCCCACACCCGGAACCCATATAGGGACCATCACTTGAAGAAGGGGAGGTTACTTACTGTAACTGGAGGTTCTCCAAAATGTGTCTTCAAAGCATCTGACGAGTGGGATTTTCTCCCACGAAAGCTCATGCGATAAATAAATTTTAGTCTTTACAATTGCCACAGGGCTCCTTGTTTGTTTTCCAAAATGTGTGGTTCCTATTTGGATCCATCCCTCTGCTGCAGACCCTGTTACTTGTGGGTAAAAGGGATCCTTGGAGCAGCAGCAACCCACACTGCGTCTCTTATAACCTGGGACACAAACATGCAAAAGACTCACAAAGCCCTTCTGGGTCAACAGATGCTACTACCAAACAGTTGGTGCATGATGTGCATGCACACCCACATCTGGAATCTAAATAGGGACCACATATCTCGAAGAACCTCCAGTTACAGTAAGTAACCTCCCTTTAAGGACTAGCAACCACTTGATGTAAAATCTTAGACTAGAGAAAGGGATTACTAAGCATGTATGATCTTAATGTCATTATTTTTGCCAGTCCAGTGTTTGGTGCAATAATGAGTACCTCACACAGCAGTCCTTCATTCAGAAAAACCTTTTAAAATGGCCAGAATCTAAGCTTTTAATGGAAGATACCTCTGTGAGAACTGTGACTGTGCTCTTTGAATGTCACCTGCGGGCCAAAAAGTGACTACCATCATGTGCCTACCTTGTTGCAATTTCTAATGCTTGGATACATGCAAAAAGAAAGGTTTTAGGGCAGAAGCAAAATGCTTAGCTGAAAACCAGCTTTTTAGTAATGCTATTTTGCTGTAGCACTTCATTTTGCCCCTTGTTAATTATTTCTCCCAAAATGTAGGATTTTACATGGTATTAATACCAAATCTTCCCTTGTTGTCTGCAGATCCCTTGACTTCGATATCCACAGATCACTTTGCAGTTTGGTTCTATCCTTCTGTGTGTGAACTTTCTATTAGTTTCATTCTGTCTTTTGTGTATGAATTTTCTAATTTTGGTGTCCTCTGCCAACTTGATCACTGTTGAATTTATACCAGTGAAATTTGGCAAGAACATGAAGTACAATGCCAGTCCTCCTTAGCTGTTTAAAAAAAACTTCAGTTGGTCAAAAAACAAGTCTAGAAATCCTAATAATTCTGGACCAGATTAAAACACCAGCAAACATAACTATTTGTAGATAGACACATACTTCACTCCTTAGGCGAAAGTAGCTACACATGGAAATTAAAAGTATTCCATGAGCCACAAGTGCTTGGTGGACAGTAGTACTTCACCTATTTTTGGAGTGAAAAGAAACCTCTTTAGTAGGAGTTCAGATTTGAAGAGGTGAATTTTTAACTTTGAGACTATCAGTTTTTTCCTCCTTTATAAAAATGAAAACCTAAAAAGAACAAGTTTTTCACCCTGCTTTGCTGGTGGGAGGCAGGAATGTTGGAAAATACTTAAAAGCTGTCTTTTGTTTTTCTTCCCTGGAGAAGAAAACACCCAGAATGGGAACTTCGTAAACTTATATGTTAGATATTGATACAAAGAGCAATTTAGAGTTGTGAATTTCATTTCTTGTGATGCTAAAAACTGTACTTCAACTATGCAGCTGCTGGATTGATTTCTATTGAAAGGGCTTTCTTTCCACACCAAGAAACAAATATGTAAAGTAACATTTTGGGGGGGGTTTACATGTACATTTTGTATACACAAATAACCATTGTTCCTCTTCTAGATGAAGATGAGGATGAAGATGATGAAGAAGACTTCGAGGATGATGATGAATGGGATGATTGATCAATATATTATATATTATATATATATATATATATATTTTTAAGGTGAATGAAATATTAAACACTTTCTGTCTATGGATTCTGTAAAATTATCATGTAAATGTTCTGCCAATTTGCTGTATATTTTTGTTGCCTTTTGCTTTTTTATTAATCTGTGCAATACCTCATTTATTCTGTAAAGGTTTGTCATAATCCTCTACGAAGCTACTCCCTATTAATGTGTGCAAGTTTACATCTGGATGCTCAGTGTACAGGTGAATACTTTCCATTCCATCAATAAGGGAGTTTTAAATGTAATATGCGAGACTGACAAAAACCTTAATGTAATTTAGTTATAATGCAAGAAGGAAAACACTATTTTCATACCCTAATTTTCTCTATCTAAATTTTCTTATTAAAACCTAGTATAGCACTACATTCTTTTAGTGATGCAATTCTTAGTTTATTTAGCCCCTTCATTTCAAATACAAAGCTACATGAATGTTGAGGCTGATTATAATATTGCACAGTTTTCAATACATCACTACATTGCAGTTGTCAAAATCTTAGCAATATGCTTTTCGTGAAACTCAAAAATACGCAGCTAGTTGTGAAAAATTAATAATTTACCATTATACTGTAGCAATATTGTCTGCTCTTGGAGAGCAGTGATATTTGGGTGCTTTAATTAGGAAACTCTGCCTGAAATTAAAGAGTATGGGTTTTACTATAGCAATGGTGAAGGCATCTTTGTTGGAAACCAGTTTAATCCTTGTTGTCAGCTGTCTTTCAGAATGAGGAAAATCCTAAATTGCTGGGGCTACACTGTGATCCGCCTGTTGCTACAGTCATTTGATTTATTTTCAAATAAATCAATTTTATGTAGGTTTTTTGATCTGGAGGGCTGCATTTAATGTTTGCTTTCATAATGTTGGTTTAAATGCATTTTAAAATGTGTAGGGCACTGGTATACTAATAAAGTAAACTTACGAGGTGTTATTTTGCAATTTTTCTGGGTTATGGTAATCCCAAACACTAAGACACCAGTCCTACATTTAAAAAAAAGTTGGAACGCCTATAAATTAGAATATACACTTTAAATATGTACTGAACTTTATTATAGCAATATTCTGTCTGCATATGTTGCTTTAAGATCACAGGTGGTGATAAAACCAAGGGCCCTATTCACGAGAATAATGTTTGAATACATATTTGAAAATGTTTCTCGTTTCACAGCTTTCATCTTTATAGCAGGTGTACTTAATAGTGAGGTAAAAATTGGAGTATCTGCCTGTTGAAATACACTACTCTGCTCTAGGATGGGTATTTAACATCTGCAGCACTAATTACTGTACTCGCAGTAAGTTAAAATCTTTTTAAAGAACCACCGTATCTCACTGATACAGAATCTTTAGTTCAGTCAGTCATATTTGGAGTATAGTTAATGCATAGCAATTTGAGTCTTTCTGGCAACAGTCCAGGTATCAAACTAAATTGAAGTTATCCACAGTTGTATTGACTGAAACCCAGTGTTGGCCTGATCTTGGCGGGCTGGACCTGCATGATTGGCTTGCGATTTCTGACCCAACTATCTAATCTCTAGTGATCACATATTTAGTCAGGTGAGAAGAAAGGAATTTCAAAGGTTATGTTGCTGAAAACTGGTATGAGAGGCAATACAGTAGTTAAATTATTCAAAGGATGCTAATTCTCTTTCAAGTGTAACGTAAGCATGTAACTTTGGACATCTCTTTCAAGTGATCTCATTTCTTACAGTAATATTCACGTTGCCCTCTGCTGCTAGAAACACTTCTAACTAGCTTTGCTGCTCTAGTGGCTTGAGCATTGTGAGTTGGCAATGAGTGAGGCCTGAGAAAACTACTTTTCGGTGGGCGTAAGAATATGTGCACATGGAAAATATTTTATGGCTTTGGTAGCATTCTCTTTTTATAATATTACAGGTATTTTAAAGATAAGCAGATAAGCCCCAGAAGCTCTCCTAATATGTTGCCTACTCTAGGGTATGTTTAATCCCTATGGAGTTCAAGAGTTGGGATTTCTGTACTTTAACTCATAATTTCCATTCATCAAGAAATTTCCGTTCCCTCTGTTGGGAGAGCTGGAAGGTAAACACTATATATAGGAGAATTTTTTGATTCATGGATCACTTGCAAAGTTGGCATTTGATTGCGATTTTTCTATATCTACTATATTGGACAAAGTCCAAATGACTATTTGCTAAAATAATGTGTATGGTTAAATCCACGCATGAAGACTGCAACCGCAATTAAGCTAAACTAATGTCATGGCTGCATGTTTCAGCGCTCTACCACTTGCGCTATGGGCAGAAGATAGTGAATCAATGCCATGAAACACTATCATTAAACATTGTAACGAAGGCCTCTCTATATACTCCAGTTAAACGACTGTGGCCAGATAGCCTTATCAATTAACAAACTAGCATGAGGCTTTCGGTATCTCGACACTCTGGCAATATCAGCTAACCACGTATTGTACGAATGGTATTCATAAAAATTTCTGTCATTCAGTTTTCCATTTATCAAACTGAAATTTTTATTTAGTATGTGAATTTTTGAAATGTACAGTGAATAGGATGTTGCACTGGTGGCAATTCATCATTTGAACATAATAAAATTAATTTGACCCAAACAGTGTGAAACTGTGTTGTTTTTTTAAGTGCTAACTCTAGCATAGCTTTTAAGACAATTCTACATATTGATTACACACTTAGAAAGTAATTTCAACTGCTGAGCCAGGACCACAAAGCAGTAAATAGTGCCCTCAACTCTCAATAGTTTTCATGTCTGGAAAGTTGGATTGTGCCACTGAATAAACACATTGTTACTCATCGTAACACCCTGTCCTGCTGGCAAATGTGACAGCTGCTCAGCAGCTCCCCTGGAAACAAGTGCTGCTACAAGCAAAATGCATTTACACTTCAAGGTCAAACAGTTGCGACCTGACTAGTGAATGCTTCAGAATAACCACTAAGAATTGGAGCTTTTTGTCACAAATACTGTAAGTATTTTGACACTTTTCTAGGTGTAAGTCCCAACTTCGCATACCCACTACTGCAATGTTTGAATTTCAGAGGATTACTTCCTACCCAAAATGCATAAGAAGAGTTTTATAAACTATAAATTAAGTCTTCCTCCCATATTTGCAAAGTCTTGCCCTTTTCTCTGCCTTAATGTAGACATCGCCAGTCCTAAACTTGGAGATCCAAAATATCTCCCAACAACCCTAAATGCAAAGCAAAGTAAATTCAAGTTGTGTATATTTTTAAAATGATGACATAATGTTAACATTTTTCTTCATTTAATGAATATTGAGAGAGAAATATACTGAATGACAATAATCACTAGGGTTTTTTCAAGAGTGAAATGTGTGTAGGGTTCTTCAGTCTTTTTATTTATTTATTTATTTTAAAACTGTTGCCTGTTTATCACAACAGCTTTTATCTAATCATTCAAGGAATTCCTGGTCTAGTTAGTGAAGTTCAAGTGCAATGGTAAAGTTTTATTTATAGTACAGCAAAAAATGTTTTAGGAATGTTTGGGAGATATTAACCCTTGGTTGGCTTTTTAATTTTTCCCCCCATAGGACACTATCATGTTACAGCATCACAATAAAAGATGAAGTTTGGTGTATTAGCTTCCTGGCTGAGGCTTGTAGTAGAGTGGTGTGAAAAGGAAAATGGGAAGCTAGGATAGTAAAGAATAGAATCTGAAGTGCAGTTTTAATTAAATTTGATGGTGAAACACTGGCATCAACCTTGCTTTTAATATTGCATTTCTAAGCAAGTTTACGTACTTAGGGAGGAGGCCTTTGTAAAAAGCTCTTTGCTAAGGAGAAGTCATAAACTCCATTAGTATATGCGACTTTCCAATATAATCTGTCTGAATCCAGTACAGTTGCTTCATGGATATTTTATGAGCACAGATTTGAAAGTAACAAGAAAATTAGGTATAAATCAGAAACATTATACAATTTGCTTATTTCACTGCATAGTTGTCAAGAAATTGAGCCTGCCTGGAGTTGTCTTTCTCTATAAAAGATCTTTGTGCTAAATATTGCAGCCATTTGCAGAGAAACCTAGTACATGGAGCCACCTTTATGGTGAGTCAGGAAACTTGTTTACTCTTGGGCTAGCCTGCTGCATGTTTGACCTTGGGTAACTTGCGCAACTTCTGCGCTCACTTTTTAAGCTGCTCTAAAATGGGAAATAACCTGGCAGATTAGTTGAGGCTTAATGTTTGTAAACTTTCTGTACTCAATAAGTGCAGTAACTATTCTAGTAATAGCTAAAGTTAAGACTTTTTGTCAAAGCCACTATTGTCAATGGTGTAGAGCTTTCCCAAAAAGAACATCTTGGGCTGAAATTGCTCAGGGAAGCAGTGACTTACTTAAGAAAAATCCATCCTCCCATCTCACCTCCCCAGTTTTGACTACCTATTCTTGATTCCAGCCATTTTGATGCTGAACTTGCAGTGGAGGGAATAAGGAATGGGTGGCATTTCTGAGGACTTCTTGCTAAGTCTGGAAAATAAAATGAAGGGAAAATATTGGTGGCTACTAATCACTGTATACAGATCGTGGGATGCAACACGGTCTGGAGCATGTAACTTCAGAAGGATAAATGGGATGAGAATGCGCAGTAGGGTTTAAATACAAGGTATTTACTTATATTCCCTTGTCCCCAAATATTCTTCAGGTGATAAATACAACAGGGATACAGTTATTCTTAAAAGCCTTTTCAGTGAGGCCTTTCAGTTTCACAACAGGTACAATGCTACAAAACAGTTCATAATCATGATGGTATTTTATTGTGTGTACCTGAAATTGTAAGTAGGTAACTTCTTATCAAACTGCAATTTAGATGAACGTTAAAGGGAACACCTTCATATCCAACATGTGTAATGAATAGGAAGCCCTGGAACTTCATTTTTACATTGTATCTGAACAATGGCATTTCCATCCATTCACTTCCCTGCCTGCTTACTAGGCAGGTAGAAATCAGAGGAGAACACCTTCTCTTGAAATACCAGTAAAGCAGAACTTCCTGCAGTATTTAAAGATTTCCTTCAAGCAGTGATCACATTTCAGTACCGAAATTTTCTTCCACCTCAGTCCACTATAAAGAAAATTAAAGGTAAACAAATGTTTACCTCTACAAGCCAAACTGTTGTTTGACAGCTTGTCCATATGTATTTCATTGTCTGGATACGTGTGCTCAACACTCTCAAGTTTGTGTTCTTTTGGCCGGTAGTGTCCTTTGGTTACCATGCCCTGCAATCAGGTCTTGATCTTCTAGCCAAGGGCAGGGCAATCCCAGCTGTTCTCTGCTTGCCACCTGTGGCCAAGTGTTGAAACTTATCATCCAAGCCTCTTCTCTTGCTCTGTAATTTATCCATTGTTTTGTAAACAGGCAGCAGTTAATTTACTTTCCACTTGAGCAGAAATCTTATTTATTTTTCCCTGAGTGCTCAGGTAATGGGATCAGTCAGAAATTAAACAAATCTCCAGGCTGTAAGAATTGTCCATTTGCCTTTTAATAGTGCTCATACTAAATGTTCAGTATGTCTGGGTGACGGGCACACAGGCAAGAGACAGGCCATATACAAATCCTTTTCTAAAAGAAGAGAAAGTTAGAAAGTCTGTGATAATGTTTCTTCTTCCGGAGAGGTCACTTCAGACTCCAGAATGCCAGGGGCAGAAATTTCTGAGCAAGAGGTGCTCTTGCTCTGGCAGAAGAACAAGGAGCACCTAGACCACAAAGGAGAAATCGAGTTCTCTTTCACAGGCTCTTTCCTTGAAGAACCACACATCCTTTCAACCCTTGGTTGAAAAGAGTAGTACAAGGCTCCGTATGGGTCCCCCTAACACTGTCAGGTGCTGGTGGCTGTGCCATGCTCCTTGATACTACAAAAATCACCTCTTGGCACCAAGGCCCACCATACACTCTGGTACTGACCTCAACCACTCATCTGACTTAAGCACAGACATTCAGCACCAAATTCCTATATGCATCAAAAGATCTACTGGCGTGTTGGGTACCAGGCTTCCTGCAGCTGCCAGTAGCTAAGATATCTCTTTTGCTGTAGATTAATTTTTCAACACCAACACAGAGTAACAAAAGTGAGACAGACCAGAGCACAGTTTGAGGGTGCTCCTAGCACCCCATCTGGTACAGTTCCTCTTTAGGAGGACTGTTCATTCTTGTATCCAGCCAGGGAGGTCAATAGGGAGATGTTACCAGTAGACATCTGAGAGGAAGTCATGAGCTGGGGCTGAGAATTTGTTTATAGTTTTGTACTGGGGGTGATCCCAGGGTATTACAGAATAGGTGGGTGATGTAATACCTTTTATTGGTCCAGCTTCTGGTGATGAAAGAGACAAGCTTTTGAGCTACACTGAGCTCTTCTTTAGAGCTGGGGAAAGTGCAGAGGCAGTGCTAACTACGAGGTGGAACGGGGGTTAGCGTAAGTACCTAATATGTGTTAAGAGATTATTTAAGTGAAGTGGCCACTAACACCACTGCAGTCATAGGACAGAAAGGGTTAGGGGGCTAGATGGTTGTAATAAGCCATAACCCAATGTCTTTAAAACCAGGATTTGTAGTATCTAGCGGAATTATGAATTTAAGGTCCCAGGGTCACCTTTCAAAGGTGTAGTGCAGGTTTTCTTTGAGGACCAAACTTGTCAGATATGCAGTGATTGTTCTGTGAAAAGTGTTCACTCATAGGTCATACCATGTTTTTGTCTCTTTATCATTGCTCTGTGTGAGTTTATGGAAGAACATAGTGATTGTCTGTCTGGTTTCACCCTACAGCTAACTATCCATAGAAAACCCACAGGTCTCTGCATTTCACAGATCCAGTAACCACCTCAAACACCTCAAGAAGTCTGTTACCTACAACCCAGCTACTAAGATACCTTAGGATACCCTCGGTGGCAAAAGTCTGGGCTACATGTTTTAACACACTTAACTCTGCTTTCTATGAACAAGGACATGTAACCTTCGGGTGGGCCAAATTCATTTAGTTGCCCTTCTCCAGTGCCTCACAGAAATACACCCCAACCCCTGTGGAGAAAAGCAGCTGGAGACCCAGGATCCAGTCTGTACAGGACTCACGGCGAAGCTTGCTCAGAGCTACACTCACACATTAAAATACTACTAAAAACAAACATAACAATGAACTTTATTAACTACTAACTAAATGAACCTTATCCTAAGAAAACAAACTACAATTAACCAAGAACAATCCCTTGCATGAAAGATACCCAAGAGTCCCAAAGTCTGTGTGGAGTTCACCCAACTCTCAGCTACAGTCTCTGTTCCAGTGTGGAAGCTTGAGTGGCAAGAAATAGCTGTCCTCTTCTTTCTTTGCTGGGATCCTCTGTAGCATTACATGCAGGCTCTCTCTTCTCCTCTGCAACCAGCCCTCAGTCCCATATGCATGTCTGCAAGGTCTGTTGCAAATGACTCCTTTACATGGAGAAAACATCTTGTTCACTCCTGGCTCAGCTCCTCTCCAGAACACTGAGCACATGGTCTCCTTTCAAGGCAGCTCCTGCCTGCTGTCTGCTCAGGCTGCTGCTCTCCAGTCATCTGACTGACCACACACATCACAGCAGCAGGGTACACTGTGGAGCATGCTCAAATTGCTACCACTCCCTGCTTCTGGAAGTTTCCAGTTGTGGGTTGCTAATCTGCCCAGCAACAGTAACCCACCCTCAGCAGGTCTCCCAGAAATAGCCTTTTCAGGCATATGGGTTACAGACGCACCATGGGAGAAATGGATAACATCACTGAACGGGCCACCCGAATAGCCTGAGTGAACCTCAAAGGAAAAAACTCTCTCCCTGTACCCCCTGAATTGTCATCTATCACCCTGTACTGGCACTCATATAGGATATTATAGAATCCTAGGGACCACAAAGGTCATGAAGACTATCATGTTCCCACTTATCTCCTCTTTCCGAACTAAACCGACCCAGTTCCTTCAGCCTCTGAACAGTTATAACCTGTATTTAATGAGAACTGAACCCCCTTGTCTAGCTTTCAAATAGTGCCCCTTCCCTCCAGTCTGCTAAGATAAGCAGCAAAAGCAAGCTACCCAAAGATCAGGACACACCAATTCAAAGTGACACCATCCCTCTCCTAACAGATGAAAAACTTGCAGACATCTCCAATGGCATGATGATTACACATCAAACACACCTTTCAAGAGCCAGGCGTCTGCCTGTCTTCACAACCCCTTTACTGTATATAAAAGTGGCTTCCATGGTGTTGATTTATGATGCTTAACTTGTATGTTAACCAAGAGGGACAGGTGGATATCCTGTGTCCAGCAGAACCCCATTTATTAACCCTGCCTTGTTGCTGATTTTAGAAGCATATTTTCAGTATACATACATAACTGCTTATATTGTATCTGCACATACATTGCACAGCAATATTAAGGGCCAGCATGATCATGCTTTCATTTAAAATCTTACATGATACTCTTGAATGAACCAGAATGTACATACCAGCATGAGATCATTGTGCCCCCTCCCCTCTTGCCACTTGCTATTGAGGTATTTTAGAGCCACATCATCCCACTGGCAGGAAACGGGGCATTTCACTAGACTTTCTGTATCCACCATGAAATTATTCTGAGATTAGTATACGGTCCCAGATTATGGAATGTGCTGGCAGATCACCTCAGCAGACTGTTTACAAACAACCATGACTGGTCAGTAATCCAAAATGTATCTTTCAAATGGGGCCCTCCAACTATTAAATCTCTTTGCCAACAAAGAATACAAGAAGTGTCAAAATTCTGTCCCAGATGAGAATAGAGTTCTGTACAATGAGGACTGTACAAATGGTTTTTGATACTCTGATTCCTGATATATTGTACCCCTATCGTTCAGTTTCATTGATTCCCAGCAGTTCTTAGGAAGCTAACATGGGAGCCATCCAGGATGATTATGGTAGCAGCAGTATGACTAAGGCAGTTATGGTTCTCCAACCTGATGAATTTCTCTGTCCAAATTCCAGTGCAATTTCCTCTCTAGCCATATGTGGGATATTTCAGAGACTGACAGATTCTCCAGCTGGATTCACATTACTTGCACCTCAGGGCATGGATGTTGGCTAGTTAGCAGCCGTAGAGAGAAACTGTTCAGCTAAAATACAAAACAGTCACATTTATAGTAGAAAGGATGTTGTAGGGCTTACTCTGCCAAGCTGAAGAGATTTACAATCTGGAAATGGCTTATCTTTGTTCTTAGGGTGACCAGAAGGTAAGTGTGAAAAATTGGCATGGGAGTGGAGGGTAGTGGGCACCTATATAAGATAAAGCCCCAAATAGTAGGACAGACAGTCCCTATACAATCAAGACATGTGGTCACCAAACTTGGTCTCTAACTCGGGTCCTGAAGAATCTATTGTCATTAATGAACTCTGGACTTGAGATGAGCTCATTGAGGGTTGACCTACCAACCACTTCATCTTTCCAGCCACCAAGTCAGGAGCATGCTGCATTAAAGGCCTTGGGTGGGGATACAGCCCCCAATCAACCAGAGGACCTCTCCCTCCATAGGTTCTAAATATTGTGTTCACCATGTTAATGGGCCCACCCTTTGAATAAATAGCTATAGTTCCCTGTTTCATCTTGCCATCAAACCAGCCTTTCTGGTGGTAATAAAATCTGTCAGGATAGTAAGATAGATACAAGTCCTTATGGAAAGACCCCCATATATGTTTTCTCATAAAGAAAGCATGGCCTTGAGACTTCACATGCAATTTTTACCAAAGGGAGTCGCTGATTTCCATCTTAAACCTTTATTTTCCCTAAAGTCATGGCCAAGCTTTGACATTTCAAATAAATAATAATCTTTGCATCCGAAGTGTTCTTAGAGGACACTCTATTCATACAGAACTAAATTGTGAGGCAGTTTGGATTAGGGGTGACCATTTATAATATTGATATCAGTATTCCAAATTTACAATAATTCATACAAGATATGCCATATCAGGTACCAATGGAAAGATTATAATTTGCTAAGATTGACAAGCATAGTTATATGTATGTTTCAGTGTCGTGTTAAGTTCCAAATATGTTTGGATGTGTCTGGATCCAGACACTGGTGCTGTTTCTATGTGACACCCCAGACAGGATGGCAGCGACACTAAGCCCATCAAGAGAACTCAAAGGTAGTGAGAGAACCCGGAATTATGCCGTATGAGTCACCAGGACATGCTAAGGACGAGGGGACTCTAAGGCTTTTCCCTGTCATATGCTGTGTGGACAAGCATTTAGGACAAGCTACATGTCAAAGACACTATAAAATGCAGCTGCACCATTTCTATCATCTCATCATTCCTGCTTCTTCCTGCAACTCATCTTAAACTGAAGCTGTGAAAGAAAGGACCGAGACCCGTCCAGGTACTGGACGTACACCAGAGGGATTCTACAAGCCTGTAGCTCCGCAGTTCTACTGAGAATCTGATATATATGGGCTTTACAGTCATTTGTTTTATCTGATTTCTTTGACCCTGTAACATTTCTCTTATCTTTTGTTTCTTTCCTTTTATAATAAGCATTTAATTTCATTACTAAAGGATTGGCTGGCAGTGTGATATTTTGGGTAAAAGCCACACTTGCATTGATTTGGCAAAGTGGCTCACCCTTTGGGGGTCAGGAGAATCTTTTGGTAAAGGGAATAAAGTTTTACATAACTTATCTCGTTACTGGACCTACTTGCTGACTGGCAACCAGAGACTGAAATGCAGTAAAAGGGGTTGTGTAATTTTTTTAGCTTCTTGATAACCAGTGTGTGGAATCAGAAGCACTATTTCTAACTGGCTGGGGAATTTAACTGCAATGTTAGCCACCAGTTTGGAAGAATCTGCTCTCCTTTTGCAGCCTGCCCTGACCATGGTGTTTTCAGGTGGGCTACCCTATGCATGGATGGGTCACATAAACCGTTTAGGATGTCCCTCAGATGGTTAATAAATTATAAGACTATACTACAAATTAGCCAACAAAGACCCAGCAGTGAGAGTGACAGATCATTCTACAAGAATGCAAGCAGTTTCTCTGAAAAAAGTTCCAACACTAGAAATACATAGGGCAGCTGTTTGGGGTTCAGTGCACACAGTTACCCAGCATTATTCGAGATCTGCTGCTCATTTTGGTAAGGCTGTCCTACAGTCGCTTAGGTGGACTCCTACCGCTCACCTCCTGTGATCTAGGTCACTGCTCATGAGTCACCAGGAGTGGAGTCCATGTGGACAAGCACTTGAAGAAGAACCTGTTACTTACGTTACAGTAACTGTGGTTCTCTGAGATATGTTGTCCATATGTATTCCATTTCTTGCCTGCTATTACAGGAGTCTAAGTCATGGAGCCCGTGGTGGTGAAGGAACTGAGAAATGGTTGAGTCACCTTGTCCTTTATGCCTTTGATTGGAGGCATGAAGACACTCAAGGTACAGGAGTTGCCCTCAACAGCTACAGCTGGGTAAAAGAATCCAAACGCGAATGTGCAGGATGCATTTGCACCAGCAATGGAATATGGGTGGATGATGCATCTTGAAGAACCACAGTAACCATGAGGTAAGTAACCATTTCTTCCCCTCCTGCCCAGGTGGTCTTTAGAAAAGGCAGGCTGAATTTGGCTCCCTGCCATGGCTGCATCCCCTTTCACAGTGGTCTGCAGAACACGACTAGCATTGTAGTGGGGAGACTGGGAAACTGCTCCTCTGTGCCTTGGCATCAGACATGTTGCCTGCCTCAGCCACACTGTCTCCAGGCACAAACTCAGGGACAGTGCACCTCTGCAGAGCCGGTGCCTACTTGGTATAACTCAGCTCTATGCCTTCCAATGTAATTCCATAAAAAATGCTTGAAGGATTGAGTTGAGTTGTCATGAGTCCCATGTATCTGACTTTGCTGACTCCTCTGGCCATCCTAGAGGACAGATAACCTGGTGGTTAGAGCACCAGCTTAGGACCCAGATGACTAAAGTACACATTTCCTGCTCTGCCACTGATTTCCTGCATGACCTCCTTGGGCAACTCATTTAGCACTTGTCTTCACACAGTATCTTAATGGGCACCGGCATAAACTATAACGCACATCAATGCATCGCGCACTAACCCTGGGGACCCTGCTGGCATGCACTGAAAGTTCCCTATTGTGAGTTAATGGAGGATTGTTTGAAACATTTGACAAAACATTTTTTTTAAAAATCAGGTGATTTCATTCAATTTAATCACATTTATTCGTAGAACAAAAACATGAAGTAAGATCCAGTCTTTATTGCTAGTGTGTCTCAACCTGAGCAGCAGCAATTCTTTCCAGGCTCCTCAAAGCACAGCAGAGTGCCCATAAACCATGCAGTGAAACTGGACGGTTACATTATCCATGTCTGTAAATACCACGTCATGCTCAAAGCAGTTTGTTGTGTGTCCAGTAACTTAGAAACCTAAGGCTGGATGAGCAAACATTAGCGCCTGAGTCAGGCCACTTTGCCCTGTTAAGCTTTTCACTTTCATTTTCTGATATTTTAAAAATCCCGTTGCCCAACTTTCCTGCATGAGCAGAGCCCTGGAAAGCCAGTTGCAGTGGGGTTCCCAATGCATTCAGTTTTACGGTACGGTTCCCAATGCATTCAGCAATGTATAGGGACATGGAGTTTCTGTGAGCTACATTTTTGGCTTTCAATTATAGCATCAATGCTAATCCTTCCTGCTTGTAAGTGAAATGGACTCTCTGGATTGTGCAGCAGCTCATGTCACAACTCTCCACACCAGATGTGCTTTGCTGTGATTGACAGTGTCAGAAGTTGAGGTTTAAACTTGTACTGCACACCAAGTCCTCAGTTAGCACGATTCCCTCCAGCTCCAGGTTGTGATTGTTACAGAACCAGTGTTTGTATGGCTTGTATCATCTTGTCGCACGTCACAGAGTGCTGTGTATGTCATAAATCAGACTTTAAATGGTTAGACTGCCAGGAAATATTGCCCAAGTTTTCCTTCCCGAAAGATAAAAGTGAAACATTACATTTAACCAGGTCTAAATCACTTTAAATATCAGTTCTGCATGACCATAGTGGTGCATTTATAAACCTCAGGTCTTCTGAAGGTTTTAAGTATACAAGGCATTTTGTTTATCAGCTGGATTTAGTGCAGCTCTGTGTGGGCCGGCCCCTGCCAATTTCACCTGCCTGCCTTGCCTGGGCCTACATCCCTCATTTGAAGGGTGCCAGCCTGTTTCCATCTCCAGACACATGAAGCTCTGGCTTTAGTTGAGGAATGTCAGCCAATAGTTCTGCATGATGACAGTCGCAATCTATATTCCCCAGCCCCTTGGATCATCTTGGGACTCTAGAGGGAAAAGATCGTTCTGTCTAGGGCTGAAATTAGATTGGTTTCTTTCCTTTTACATTCCATTGTATTTTACTACCTATATTGATACATTAAATATTACAGTGGCTTGGTAAAAAGGTGCCCGGTCCCTATTTCAATTGAACAGCTCAATCCAAACGGTACTTCACACTGTCAGACATGCCATATATTCTGAGAAACAGCTACAGAATTTATTAATCTTCCGAATAGTTTTCTGTGAACAGCTGCGCTGTCATTTTAGAGACCGGGAGTTCTTCCAAGAAACACAAGGGCAAACAGAGCTCTTTAAATCTGACTGCCTGGTTTGATTATTACTAAGGCAGGGAGGTTCTAATTGAGTAACATCTATTTTGCAGTACTAGAAAGGGAAGAGGAAAACAAAAGTTTTTCTCAGGCCTTTTGTGCTGCTAAAGTAAGCCAAACCAATGGCATGCTGCTGCCCTGTTCAGGAGAGCTTGCTAAAAGGAAGATTACGTCTATTAGCCACAGGGTTTTTAACTCGTTTTAATTACTGATAAGCCTTTGCACTTTGGTAGCACCTGCCATCTCAGGATCTCTAAATCATTTTACCAACCCTCAAATTCAAACATACTGGTAACCCTGTACAGAGACAAAGCATTATCTGCTTTGTTTTACAGATGGGGGGAAACTGAGGCAGAAGGATGCTAAATGACTTAACCAAGTTCCCAAAGGAAGTCTCTGGCAGGGCCAAGAATCAAGCCAGTTTCTCCTGATGCCCCATGCTATCCTTTAATCTCCCTGCCCTCTAGCCATAGAACCTCTCAAAGCAGCACAATTAAAATTATTATTAAATTAAAATGAAATGTTTTATTGTCTCTGTCAGTTAAATTCTTGTACTGCAATGGAATGGGAATTCCTGTGCAGAAGGCATTCTTACTTGTAAGTTAAGGCATTTATTTTTGGCATTAGTGTCTGAATGGAAAAATCTGTGCATAGTCGGTGTCATACTTTAAATACAAACTTCTCAAAAAGTGGTGATATCATGGTCTGCTGAGAGTTCCAACAGATACTTTCCCTTTGTTCAGCACCTATAGTGTACTGCAAATATCTTTATTATTTGTTTGTTCTATAGGGCCTGGGAGTCCCAATCTTGGACCAAGTCCCATTATGTTAGGCACTGTACGAACACAGAAGAAAAAGACAGGCCCTGCCCCCAAAGAGCTTGTAATCTAAGTGTAAGACAAGAAATAGCAGATGGCTACAGAATGACCGACCGGGAAGTACAAGAAACAGTGAGACAATATTGATCAGCACGGCAGTCAGTGGTCTCAGCATGCCAGCAGCCTATGTAGATGTTACACTACTAAGGTGTCTCTGCTTCTCCTCAGCATTTCTCTTTGTGTTTATCTTACCAGAGGGAGTAGGGCCAACACACAGGTTACAAAAGCTACCAGAGGAGCTCAGACTCTGAACACATTGTACAATTAAAACAACAAACTTATCTGCAGACCATATGAGCACTTGGCAGGATGTGGAAAGCAGAAACAAAGGCTGGAATTACAGGAGTGATAAGGGGGTTTGTTGCACGATATAAGGCAGTGCCCTTTACACTATTATTTAGGAATGAAATCAAGGCCCATACAAACATCATCTTTGGCAAGGGTACAGCAGGGGATCCACAAGTTCACATTGCAGGTTTAGCCATTTTTTTCAAACCACACAATATTTGTCATTTGTAATTGCCTATCTGGGTGTGTGTTTTTAAAAACCAGTCATCTATCCCTGTGGTGTCTACGTGCTGTCAAAAGAAAATGTACTTTAAAAGTGGAAATCAGTTAAGACTAATTCTGAATGTAGTGGATGGGCATGCTGGGAAAATACTTCAGCTCTAGAAAGCGTTCTTCTGCTTGAAGGGCAAAAGGGTCGTGAGTTTTGAAATAGATTATTTTATCAAATTCTTCTCCTAGGAAATTTTGTGACAAATCATATAGATGTGTATTTCTCCCCTTGAATCTTAAATTGTGTGCTTGCAACTGATATTAGATGCATACTGCAAAATGCCTGTCTGAGTTCCCTGCTCCTTCCTATTAAAATACTTTAAAGAGAATAGAGAGAATGGGCTTCCCTAAAAGAGTGAACTGAAAGAATTGCATGAAAAGTAGCTTACTTCCACCAACGCCCACTATGACACTTTTCCCTCAATGTTTATGTTTACAATGGCAGCGTCAGTTCCACACCACTTCACTAGTTGTAGGAACTTCTCCTTTCTGGTGATGATAATTTTGTCAGAATCAAGATGCTCCACTTCAAACATATCTTCAAACATTTGAAGATCTTTGTGATTTTTTTTACCATTAAATGGCTCCCTTCTAAAGTAGACGGAGTCTAGCTTGCAGCTCTGTCAAAAGTAATTTAACTCTGCTTCTTTATCAGACAGGTTAGGTGGGAAGAAAAAAGCAGCATGATGGACCTTTCATTTAGTCTCCTTTAGTTAATAGTAAGTCATCTTTACTTCAGTGCATTTACTTCTCACAAGATATGAATAATGCCAACTGAGATTAAAAAAATAAGAAATTTTACAATATGCTGTGGCACCGGACAGTGCTCAGCCCGATACAGATATTTGCACACCAAAAAATGGCATAGAGAACATTAATCTGAGTACAAGATAATAAATGAAATCTTATACGTTTCTTCTGCAATGTGTTTTTCTGAAAGGAGACACTAAGTGGACAAATGTCCCACAGCAAAAAATGAGGGGAAAAAGCCTCATTCATGTAAAACAAAAGTACTTGTTTCCTGAAATGTAGTGGAAAAATAGATTGTTTTCATTACATGTTTTTGACAATGGGCATTGCAAAAAGGGGAAGGGAATTGAGAAAAATACAGAAAAGTCATAGTAGCTAAACAGGTGTAATCAAAGAACCCGTGTCGTGGAAAGGTCAATGTGACAATTTAGCGCTTTCAATTGAAAGATAATTTGTTTGTAGTCTGTTGCTGTATTTCCTCATTCTACTACTTTAAACAAAGTCTTAAATTATGGTCAATTCACAGATGACTAGAAAGTCAGTTTTCAACTTGATAGAAAAATACAATATATCACATTATTGCTCCTTGAGCAGAATTCCCCTATTGATTTCAATGGGGACGCCTGCTCCAAAACTCATGGGGTTATCTAACCAAGGGAACGTTGGCAAATGCTAGCCAAAAGGTTTGCCTTTGAAAATGTCCAGAGCATGCCCACCTCTATTTTAGGATGCAGACATAGTGACACTGATACAGTTACAACAGTTCTGTTTTAAACTCCTATTTTTATTTCTTTAAAGCTAAATAAAATATTTGGTGGTGGAACTGCCTCCTGATTGTTCCCATCGCAAAGCTCCAACAAAATCAGATGCATTGTGATGGTCTCTATAAAAACCATATGTTCTTGCTTCGGAACGTGGTCTAACATTTTGTATTCGAGTAACTTGCTTTAACATGTCCTCCTTACTATGGACATAGGCCTCAGGGAGGATTTGCTGCCTTTGGTATATGAGTAAAGGCTTTTGTTTTAAAAATCAGAACATTCTGGACACTGAAAGTTTACCGTGCTGGTCTCAACACTCAGAACAAGTCATCTGAAATGACATGGCATTCAGGCTATGCCTCCATGGATAATGTCCTAAAATTCTCCCTGCCCACCAACTGTGTGGACTGGCCCTCCCAATACTTTTACTACTTCACAGCAAATCTACCTCAGCATCCCTCCCATTAGTGCAGTGGTGGGAAAAGTTCAGAGACTAGTCAGTGTAGGCAAGACGTGGGAGAGAAGTTCTGGGAAGTTCTTTGACCTGCAGCCTCTTGGCTGTCCTACAGCGCAGATACACACCTGCCAATGAGCTTAAAGCTGGTGCTCTATTTACTCACTGCACCACGCTCTTCTGAAGTCACAGCTGTTTATCTATCCCAGGGTGAATACATTAGCGTGGTCACAAAGCTGGAGCAGAAGGGGCAGTGGCTGGCTGCTTCAGAACAACTGATGTTATTGAGCCAATCGTGTGTAGTTGCATTGCATACAGAGCATTGGGCCCAATCAGTATTTGAATGGGTGACCATCTGAAGACCTGTGTCCTTTTATTTTTTATTTGGCCTATTCTGCTCCTATTACAGTCAATGGGATAATCATACAGAACATTTTATGTGCTCAAACGGTTGTACAGATAATAACTGATAAGCCCTCCCAACGGCCTGTGTGGCAGGTGGGTGAGTTTTATCTATCCCCCTTTACAGATGGTGCAATGAAGACAGAAAGGACAAGTGACTTTCTCAATGCTACATAGTGAGCCACTGGCAAAGCCGGGATTACTGCTCAAGGCTGTGTGACTGCGCTCATTCTTTCAGACCCTTACGGTGGAATCCTTTCTATTGATTTCAATGGGAGTTTAATAGCAATGGCCAGCAGTACAGTGGTGTGATGTCAACTTCTCATTGGTGCAGGTCTCTGAACACCCAGCTATTGTCAGACTAGCCCAATGAGGCTGGCACCCAGAGTACAGCAGCAATTACAATGCTACAGTGCAACTATTGTGCATTTTTGGTTACCTCACCTCAGGGAAGACACAGCAGGGTCTGTGAGGTCCAGACCATAAATGTTGAGATGTGTGATGAGGCTGCTACAGGAAATGACTTCACAAAGAGAAGTGACTTACACTAAGACAGACGAAGAGGAGGGGGAACTTCACTGAGGTACTCAAAATGATGAGCATAGTGAACTGAGCACACCTGCCTTTTCTCCCTGGCAAGTACCATATTGGGTATGTGAGTTAAGAAGAGGGTAGGGTCCCTCTGTGTCTAGGTGCAAGTTTTACTACCCAAGCAGGACTAGGAAGGAGGTACCAACTTCGGTACAGTTGACTAAGTACATGACGTGAAGTGGGAGGAAATGAGCTCTTCCCCCAGCAAAATGCAGCAATGGGCTAACGTGGCATGGCAATTTCTATGTGCCCTGTAGAGGTCCTAAGTAGTTTAGTCCGATAAAATTATCTCTTGTTGAGTGACCTCAGCCATCATCAAACAGAATAGCTGAGGAGGGCTTGGACTTTTTCAGCTCCTCGTGTCTCAGGAGGATAATTCACAGAAATTACACACTTTTTCCTCGTCAGTAAATGGTCTTTTGGTCTCACTGAGGTAAATCTAGAATTCCTACCTTGTTGGCTTAAGAATAATTTACTTCCTTGGAAAATGCCTTTCTCCTATTTTTTTCCCAGGTGTTTGTTCAGGCCGCTCATAGTTGTAAGCCCTAGTAACTGGATGTTTAATCACTGAGTCTTTTGGATTTATGCTTTTCTGCAGCATACCATAGGAGTCTCATACTGGAATGCCTGTGTTTTGTAATGGGCTGTGGTCCTCTAACACAGAGGTTCTCAGACTGATGGATGCATGCATGTGGAATGTTTTCTGCAGAGGTTGAGAAGCTTTAGGAAAAACAATCTTACTGCACAGACTTCACACAGCAATGAAAAACTAGCAAAGCTGATTTTTCTAGACATAGCAAGTCGCCAGATGGCACTGTGCATTTTGATGGATTTCTGTTAAGTTTGCATAGCATTACACAAAGTTATTGCCATTTGGACATTTAATTGGTTGCTATGATGGGTTTTGCACATTTCATGGTACTTATCAACCACAATCTCAATTTTACTTTTGCTCTTATTATAATGAATAATTGGCTCTACGTGAATCAATGCCTTACTGTTTTTAATATTTAGTGAGAGTTGCATTTTGCTTTATTTTTTATCAATATAGATACTTGTGAGGATTAAACTACTACAGACAAAAAAGGGGGCACAACCAAATAACTTTGAGAACCACTGCTCTAACAGTTTAGAACTTTGTATTTACCAGTGATATTTACTCAGATATTCAGCCTATCATAACACTTGATGATGATGGTTGATGATAATACTTATAGCGCCTTCCATTTGATTAAACATATATGACTTCACACCAACACTGTGGGGCAAGTCAATATTAATATTCTCAAGTGGAAACTGAGGCACATAAGCAATTTGTCTAAGAACACAGTTAAGACATTCCCTGATCTTTATTTCCAAAAGATTCCAAACCCATTTTGTCCTATGACAGAGCCCAATGGCTTATTTATATTATAATTGCTGTATTTTAATTGATGTCCTAAAACTCCAGTGATGTGTGGACATTATGGGCTTGATACTGCAGGGTGTTTAACATTCTGGCAGCAAAGCATTTAAACAAGAGCTTAACTTTAAATGTGCCGTTAATGGGACTTCTTAAAGTGCTTAAAGTTAAGCACATGCTTAAGTGATCTACCGGTCCAGGCCAGAGGGCTCAGCACCTGGCAGGATCAAGTTGTGTATAACAAAAATGTATTGCTGAAGGCTAAATATCTTGTAAAGTTTCCACCGATGGCCCCTTTGAAAAAGTTATTGGAAATGTAAATAATTCTGATCCTGAAGTACTTTGAGCTAAGACTCTCACATGCTAAGAATCATTTGCTAGTCTTGATCTCCTTTGGCCTCCAAGCAGCTTCTGTTGCAACCCCAGAAATGATCTAGTTCCAGAGTCTTGCATGTGTTTTCTGGCAAATCTTCCCAAGAACATCATTCTAGAAGGCTTTCACTTAAGAAAAATGACCTCCCCTTCTGTTCCCATATACCATCTCTGTGCTCAGCCACATTGCTTTTTCATTTTATTGTAAGGCATGTTCCCAAATCAGTCTTACACAAACACCAGAAATTTGCCTCTTTTCTGTCCATGTGTCTACTTTTGTAATTTGATTGATTAAACTATTGCTACTATGACTAATACAGATGAATACTATGAGTGCTGCGTCAGTCTGAGGAATGAGACCATCAATGCAGTAAAACCAAATGGCTATGATTTTCAAGAGTCACTAGTGATTTCAGAATCTCCATTTTTGAGCGCCCAACTTGTGAGCTACTTTTGAGGGTTTTGAGAGTCAGAGGGCAGGTGCTGAGGCCAATTCTGAAAATTAGGCTCTTTTAAGGTATCACAAGTCAAGCATCCAAAATCTCCAGTCAGTTCTGAGAATCTCTTCCCAATTATATTTACATTCAGATAATTGTACATTTTGTGCTTGACTTTATTCAATTTATCGTCATGGAAATTTATGTAATCATCATTTCTCTTCTCGGTTCTAAATCACCACTATTTCTGGTTTCTTTTTCATGGATGTAAGATTCAGAGGGAAATCAATGAATTGTGCAAACCCCAAAAGATTCCTTTATCATCAAGTAATCTTGACACATGAAAGTCCATCTTACTAAATCTTCAACCAGCAAGCAGCTGGGGACAAATCCATCCAACCCTATAAACCCTTTGCTTCGTTGCTGGATTTACCAACCTGTGAATCACTAGCTGTTGATTGTTAAGCATCAAATTTTGCCTTTCATAGTATGTATTCAGTTTCCATTGACTTCAATGGCAGCCTCAAGTTAGCATCTGGCAGAAGCTTTTGACTCCAACTTTGTAGATTCCACCTCTCACTAACAGTTATCTGATGTGCATATATTTGAACCTGGAGTCTCTTACAGCTACTCAGCACCAATTGCATGTGGCTTTTAGACCTTTACATTAAACAGCAGCTTGCAGATCCTATGTGGTTAGATCACTTAATTAGGAGCACTGAATAGCAGGGTTCTTTTCCTTTAACATCTCCTTATACCTTGTCACAAGGGTGATATGCCTGTGGGAAAACAACATGAGTAGGGAGTGGAAACCCTGAATTTACATTAATTATTTCCTTAATAGTCCATTGTGGAAAGAGGAGAATGCTACTATGAGGGGGTTCTTGCCTTGAATTGCTGCTACTCCTCCACCCCAGCTCCCTGCTAGCTTGGACTTCTTCATCATTCCCACAGAGACTGTTAACGGGCACCTTCATTAAAACAAATCCACAGAAGCAGAAGAGAATCAGTGTAAGTCAATGCAGATGCTGTCCACAGTAACTTACACTGCCTTGTCCAGGTGTGAATCTGGCAGACACCAGCTAGCTCTACTACCACTCCCTTTCTCCAATCTCCTGGAACCAGAACCCATAGAAACACGTGAAGGGGCTTCTGTAGAATTGAGGGGAAGGAAGGATCCTGTTGTGTAAGGGGCTCCCACACCCAATCCCAGCCCGGATCTCTGTGCCTTCCTTCACATGCATATAGAGAGGGCAGCAAGAGGACCATGATTAGTACCCAGGGGTGCATCTACACTTGTAAATTAAGTTGACTTAAGCTTCCTTAAGTCGACTTAATTTATTCTGTATCTACACTACACTTTCCTTAAGTTGACTTAAGCAAGCTGCTTAAGTCGACTTAAGGAAAAATTAAGTCGACTTTATAAAACCTCATTTTAAGTCGACTTTTGGCTTAAGTCGACTTTCTAAAGTCGACTTAAGCCAGTGTAGACCTGGAGAAGCCCTAAGTCGACTCTAAGTCGACTTAGGGCTCTCCAGAACTCTCCACTGCCCTCCCTGCCAGGGGGCTGGCACAGGGAGTCTGGCATGCCCCCCCCCCCAAAGGATAGGGCAGAGCCCTGCCCATCCTGCCCCTATGACCTGCCAGGGTCCCTGTCCCCCTTTGCCCCAGTGTACCCAGGTACACTGGGGCAAAGGCTGACCCCCTGGCACTTGGCAAGGGGTGCCCCCCCTGCCACCGTGTATTTGTCCCAGGTCCACCTAGCCCCTAGAAGTCGACCTTGGCATCCTGTGTGGACGCTCTAGGTCGATTTTGTAGGGGGCCCTCAAAGTTGACTTAAAATTTAAGTGTAGACATGCTAAGGGCATTCCTAACAGAGTGTACTGTGTGACATGACTCTGCAATTTTGCTCTGTACCTAGATCCTTCTCAGTCTGTTACAGTGACAAAGCAATCTTGGTTACCATGTTCAGCATTTCCCTTCAGCTCTTACACAGATCATCCAATCGATTCCACTAGGGAAAGGTTTGTGGTCCCTTTTACTATGCGAGTGCTTGGTTTGCTTTAATTCGCGTTGAGTGTGATCAGACAGGTAGAGCCATAGCAACAACACCTGTCCTGCACCATCTTGTAATGAGGACCAGGAGATCAGATAAAGAATACACTTGCATTCCTGGACTCCACTGGGAAGGTACTACCCAAGGACCACATTCTTTATAGGTCAAACAGGAGGCAGTCAGGTCTTCAGAGGAAACTATTTGCCTGCCTTGATGACTCAAGGGAATATAGGATGTGAACTAAGTTTACAAAGAGGAAATAGGCCCAATGAAAAATAACGGGTGCTGGTACTTCTTGTTACCCATGAGACTTTTAATTAGGCAGTAACATAACCTTGCCAACGTTTCACTCATGTCTCTTCTAACCGGGCTTCCTCTCTGAGGCTCTATCTACACTTGTAAAGTTAAGTATACTCTGTTGTCGACTTTAAGTCGACTTAAAGTTGACCTTGTTAAGTCGACTTAACAGTAGACATAGCCATCCACACTGGCTTTAAGTCAACTTAATAAGGTCAATTTAGCGCTATTCCCCATCCACACTGGCTTTAAGTTGACTTAAGAAGTCGACTTAAGGCTTAAGTTGACCTTCAGAGGTGGTGTTATTAAGTTGACTTAAGCTGTTATTAAGTTGACTTAAGGAAGCGCTTAAGTCGACTTAATAAAAGCCCAGTGTGGACGTGGCTTTGGGTAGGTCAACTTAAGCGTCCTTAAGTCTACCTAAGTTGCCAGTGAGACGCACCCTCAGAGAGTAAGTTAACGTCTCTCAGAATGCTTTTGTGTGCTGCTTGTTTGGTGCAAGTCGATCAATTTAAATGCAAACAAATTGCTCCCCGGCACCATCTCTGAAAGGGAGAAGTTAGCAGCTTCAACAGAAAGAGCAAACTCCATCAAATCAGCCTAACCTTTCTTTCATCTGGGTGGCAAAATATTAACTAAATGCTTCCTGAAACCTTCCCCTCTAGTACATCAAAGAACAGAAGGCAGGGTCTGAAATTTCTCCATTTGAAAACTTGGACATTTATGGAGGCAGAACATAATGCCCCAGATTAGAATTTGGCCAGGACACAGCAGAGCATTTCATCATGAAGAGTGCCATGGCATCTTGAATGACTGCAAATGACCAGTGCCTCGTGACTTTTAAATTTTATCTATAAGACTCACCTCCATCAGCACCGTGGGCCCCAGCACCATGTAGAAGTACTGAGCAGCTTGTCAGCAGTTTGTACTCCCTTCCAGAGCTGTTTGCATCCCCCCATTATGGCATTTAGAATAAATGAAGTCTTTAAAATCAGTGTGTAAATTAAGCAATGTTTACTGATCTGAGGGCTGAGTATATGTTTTCTTACTTTTTGGGGGGTTTTCTATCCTCCCCTCTCACCCCCCTGCCCCCCCCCCCCCCATATATTCTCTCTCTCTCTTACCTGCCACTTTCTCTCAGTTCTTTTTCCTTACTTCTGGTTTCATTTTCTGTACATTTTCCCCCTTTTAATTTTCTCCTCTTCCTCTCTCTGGTCTCTTATACACTTCTTGCCTTTTGCTCTTCAACTTCTACATCTTTCTTTTTCTCCAAATTCCCTACAATGCTCTTTCTTTGAGTCCTGCATTTGTACTTCAGTCTACTTTCCAAATACTGGCTTTCCCACTCCGTAGTCCCTCCCCTTGCATTTCACTATAGTTCAAACTTACTTCAAAATGGGTTCCTGATGCAAAAGATCTTCTTGGATTTGCAGGCCACTTCCTGGTTGCAATCTGTTGTTCCAATGTCTGTTCCTGGATTAAGGTTGCCATATTACTTTCACCTGCATGGCATCCTGATTTCAAACCTCCATGAGCTTGAAGGGAGGCTGTGGTTTGTGCCTTGGGCCTCAAAGCCTAATGAATTGTAGAGGTTTCCAAAGAATGGATAATCAGACAAAACATACTTATTTTGATACTGAGGCAAAAGGGTAAGTCACGGAAGGAGACTCAGTCATCTGTCAGTTGCTTTTGATGGGTTATATGTTCTATTATAAAAGCAATTAGAAATGGAAAAGATCCATTAGTTTACCTAGCCTATCTTCCCCGCCAGTGTGCAAGGATTGCTGGCAACGCAGCATTGTATGCTTCATCCATTCTGATGTATTTAACTCAAGCAGTTTGATTCCTTCACTTCCCACCTAAGAAGGATAGACTGTATCTCCTATTTTAAGAATATTTCCAGATCTTTATTTTTTACATTTATTTTTTCAGTTTCATCTGATTACATTTGCTTGGGCCAACTCTAAACAATTTTCCTATTTGGTGTTTATATCCTTCCACTATATAGAAGGAAGTAGAATAAACTTATTATCTACTGTTGAAACAGAAGAAATATATTTAGTTCTTTTGTTTTCCTCAAAAATTCATCCCTTTGAACTTCATCTTCTGGGTAACTTTCTCTGAGTTCTCTCCAAATTAGCATAGTGTTTCTGGTAACTGACGCACTCAGAACCATAACTAATATTAGATGGAGACTCATTAGTACTGGATTCAGAGGGACTTTCCACTAAGTTGTCTGTGACGTGACAACTCTGTGCATTGATCCCAAAATCTCGTTGGCTCTTTTGCCACCATATCAAATTTATACCCCACTTGTTGGTCAGCCATATAACCTGATGGCCTTTTTCTGCTTGAATACTGGTATGCTTTCCTGGTTTTCCCATCCCACTGAATCTCTGTTTGAGATTATGCCTCCTTTCTTCCCATCACCAGGAGTATTAACTTGCGTTTGTATGAGATGATTGTTTTCAGTGTATATTTCAGAAATCGTTTTGTCTTTGTATTAATTCTCTGTCCTCCCTGGGGTGTCCAACACCTTTTAACTCAACACCATCTGCCACTTCACCAGTTGTAGCTCTGTTAGCTTTGTCACTTCTTTTCATTGTTATGCAAACGGTTAGATCACTTCAAAGCCCATGTTATTTTTAATAATGTGAATAAGCCCAATTTCCTTAACTTTGTCATAATTTAGGTTCCTACTACCTGTTATCTTTGTTGCCATACACTGCACCTTTTCTGGGGCTATAATATGCTTTCTTTGACACGAGGCATGGTGATCTGCACTGTACGCAGAGTCTGTCAAATATTTGCTTTACAACATAAGATCTCACTGATATTTTAAGTAAGAATCTTGTTTACCTTTTTTAATGGTTGCTGTGCCCTTGGGGGTGTCAAACTCATTTGGTATGGTGGGCCAGGCTTGACTTAAATGTACTTCAAGTGGGCCGTACATTGAAATACTAGGTCACTCGTGGCATCGTGGAGTGCTGTGTATGCGAAACTGCACTCCATGATACCAATTTCTCTTTCTCTCTCTCTCTTAGGGAGAGAGTGTGGTCTCACAGAGCACAGTCTCGCATATCCAGTGACCTGTGATGTTGCAAGACCTGACACTTTGATGGCATTGTGGAGCACTGGGTGTCTGAGATCACACTCTTTCTCTCTCTCTCTATTAGGGAGAGTATGGTCCCATGGAGTTCAGTCACGAGCCGAATGAAAGAGGTTTGCAGACTGCATTTGGCCCATGGGCCGTATGCTCAACACTCCTGCTCTAAGAGTTTCAATGAATGATTTAATCAATCTAGCTATGCCTGGATTTTCAAAGATGCTGAACACCTGCAAACCTGACTGAAGTCAATGAGAGCCGTGTGCGCTAAGCAATTCTGCAAAATCAAACCTTTAATCATTTATACCAACCTCTCCCTACTGTAACTGGCTGCTTAATCAATGGCATATCTGTACATGAACCCCTGACAGATTTGTACTCAGAGAAGCCCAAGACTAAAATTGGTTTTGGTTGCTTAAAAACTTCAAACCACATTTATTGTAAATTCATGAAAAAAGAGAAAAAACACAGATCACTAAACAATTACATCTCAATGTAAAGAACATGTCCAGTGATGTGCAATTAGATATTGAAAAGAATATCTAAATAAACTGCTATTTCTCCAATAGAAATCTCATTAAATAAAAAAAAAGTTTATTTCCATATTTACAGATTAAAAGGCTTATGCATTCCTAAAGCACTGTTTAATGTTTAATAGATCTACCTCTATAAAAAGAAAAGAAAATATTTCAATTCTAAGAGTGCACTTTGGAAGCAGCTCACAATATAGTCTATTTACCATCATTGAACAACTCAGTAACCTTCCCTTGATCACTGTAGTGCTTTAGTTCTATATTCCAGGTTTTCATCGAAGAGCTTCTGGAACTTCCACCTACAAGACAGTGGGATGGGGGGAGAAGTAGTTTCTCGTTATATTTATAATATTGGCTGGAAAAGAAGAAAGAGCATGATCTGTCTGTATATGTATATTGTGCTTATTTGAATGATGGTGATTTACATGCACTTATGTCTATGCAGTGCAGCATCTTCATGATGCTACATTAATGGGAGAGCATCTCCCGTCGATGCAGACTTCCCCCTTTCAGGGAGGTGGATTAATTGAGTCAACTGGAGACAGCTCTCCCATCGACTGAGCTTGTCTACACAGACCCACTCAATCAATGCAACTGCATTGATGCCAGCTGCCACGGCATTGTAGACACCTGACTACAAAGTACCAGTCTCCATAGTATTTGGAGGCCATATAAGAAGGACATGGGTCTGTGTAGATCCATTCTGTCAATGAGAGAGCACTCTCCCATCAATTGAATTAGTTCACCTCCCCATAAGGTAGAAGATGGCACTGACAGGAGAGCATCTCCTACCAACATAGATGTAAGTATGTCTATGCGAGCTATGCTAATTACATTACCTAACTAGCTTATCTCATCTTGTATAGACCAGGCCTCAGTGAAGACTAGAGTACCTCTACATTGGAGCTAAAGGTGTAATTTCCAGCTCAGGTAGACATCCCTGTGCTAGCTTTCATTAGCACACTAAGAATAGCAGTGTAGCCATGGCTGCATGGATGGCAGGAAGAGCTAACCAACACAGTTACAATCCAATCTGAATCCTAGGTATAGCCAATGCCACTGCCCATGCAGTCATTCCCATCCCTTGCTCCATAGATGAACACTACTTAAATAGGTGTCAGAATGCTCAGGGTGTCTTATTCCTTAGAGGAAGAAATCAAGACCATTTCACAACTCAGTTCTAAAGGGAAAGCTTTGCCAAAAAAGACTAGTTTTGCCTGAAGATGGAAAAATTTCACCTCTGCCTGATTGCTTGCTATACTCCACTTCTACACCTAAGGGCCCTCTGCTGAGGACCCCACTCCTCATGAAACCTGAATCTGGGTTCTGTCAGCATCTGTTTTCTCAAAATTAAGGTCTAATTAAAATGGAAAGAATACTCATGAACGCAGGGTTCAAACATAAATCTGTTCCCAATTATGTACTTATGCTGATCTTTCTCAAAATGTAATCTTATATTAATTATCTAGACTTCAAAATTCATGATGCATGTTTTGTATTGTGCTGTATTTTAGTCATAATCAGTTATTTAAATGTGGTCCTTATTTACCCGCTTTAACTGTTTTATGGTGCTTCCCCGAATTGCTTCCATAAGGCTGTCATGAAGAGACATTTGTGGAGTGGAGGGTCGGGTAGAAGGTCGCGATCCTTCTTCTGATTTCTTGTCAGCGACTGATCTTAAGGAATTTTTAATTTCTTTCAATATGTTATTCTCATGCTTTTTGCTTTTTTTCCCTTTTTTCTTTTTGTGTCCATTTTGTAAAGCATTCTTGGAGCTCTCCTGTTGTTTGATGACTTCAGCTATATTCCTGCTTGGTGCCTTTTTCTCTAGAACAATGAAGGGAGGGGGAGAGGGTGGAGGTGGGGGAGGGGGAGGTGGCGGAGGAGGTGGCGCTGGAGGCTGGCTTTTGACAGGCTGAGCTTTCCTAGGTAGTTTTGGAGAGGACCAAGGTGAACTCCTAGGAGATGTGTACGGTGAAGACCCAGGGGTCCCTTTCTGCAAGGCTTTGGTCTTTGGATTAATTGCTCCATCACACTCAGGCTCCTGCTGTTTTTGCTCCTGCATACGTTTTTGCCTTTGTTTATCCATGTTTCTTGTGAGAATACTTGTCATGCTCATTCTTGGTCCAGCAAGCTCAAAATGGTACCCTAGCTTCACCACAGTGGTATTGTCTTTCAACAGTTTAGCAATGTCCATTTCAACTTGACTGCCCATGATATGCCGTTGGTTATGGAATCGTAGTTCTGTTAAAACCTTGTTATGCTGCAAAGCTCTCATTATAGCCAGTATCCCTTTGCCTGTGATAAAATTTGAATCCATGTTCAGGCTAGTTATATGCTGATTCACTTTTAACATGCCAGCAATAGCAATTGCAGCATTGTCGTCAGCACGGGTATTGGCCAGACTGAACATCTTCACCATGGTGTTGTTCTTGAGGGCTTGAGCAAAATGTGTAAGCATCTGTATGGTGATGTTTTCAATGTTATTTAAGTTGACTTCAGTGGTGTCAGGGTCATTGTTCCTAACTTTTTCCAAAGCATCGTCAATAACAGTTGGATTTCCACAAGGGTGAATGGCACCTGTTTTAGAACTCATGTCTTCTATGTCCTTATCACCATTGCCATTGATTACATTTTCATTCTTCTTTTGACTGTTCAATTTCTTGTGTTTAGAGTGGTCAGAATTCCTTCCACTTCCACAATTTACAGTCTTTTCACAAGCTTCTGCCTTTTCCATTTTTTCTGAATCATCTTCATCACTTTCCTCTTCTTTTTCTCCTTGTTCTTCCTCTTTTTCTTCTTCTTCTTCTTCTTCCTCCTCCTCCTCTTCAGTATATGCCTCCTCAGAAATTTCGCTGTTAGTTCCTGTGAAATATTCTTCCTCAGTGTCTTCTGAATTGTCTTCTTCTTGCTTCAAATCCTGAACAGGAATGTAGGTGTTGGTATTAAACATAATAGAAATAGATATTAAGCTTTACTTTGATTTTTCCCAAAAGCAATTATACTTAAGCTATATGAAATTAATGTTAAAGGTTTAAAACAAACGCACAGAAACATGTAAATTTGAGAAAACTGAAAAATCTTTTCTGACCAAATATTCTGTTTTTTGAATTTCCTCCCCTTTTTCTAGATGCCAATTTCCTTGCATCAATTGGCTTAGTCTGCTGAAGTCAAAGGAGTTACGTTGATTTACACTAGTGGAAAATCTGTCCCAGGACACTGCAATATAGATATACATAAAATTACCCATTAGGTGATATACAATGGAATATCAGGTGGGTTTTTCTTGTTTGAATTTCCTTCCTTGTGTGGGTTTCAGTCAGACAGACACGGAGAATTATGTTCTTCAGAATGGCCAAAACCCAACAGCTACATTTTTAACTTGCAAAATTACATGCCTCTGTTTAATGACATGGGTTTTAGGTACCCAAATTTTTGCATGTCCCATAACTTCCATGCACAAATGCTATATATGCATTCAAATCAGCTAAAAGGCTGCCTAGTTTCACACACAAATCTGAGTTTTGAGAGGGAGGAAAGTGGATTGCCATAGTAGTCAACTGAAGATCTTAGATGCACAATTTTGGATGTGCACAAGTAGAGGCTGTTTTGAAAACATGTTCCATAGTGTTATTCTAGCCTCACTTTAATACTTTAAATTTAACATGTTCAAAGTTGTGATGGGACTGACGTGACAAATTTGTATCTACATACAAACTGTCCCAAACTTCAGTGGTAATCCCAGAACATGGGCTAATTGCAGAGTGCATAGAGACAATGAGAGGCAATGCCTATGCACCACTAAAGTCTCGTTTCAACTCCATTTTGACAGCTGATGAGGCAATGAAATGCTGTATAGGCTCTGTGCTCATCCTTTGCATATAACTAACCTTAAATCAATTACCACAAGAGCTGTCCTTTAATTATTGTTTAATGTGGCAGGCTGATCTATAGCCGATAAATCCGTTATACTGATTTTTTTTTTAGTAAAACTCTGGGTGGAAAAACAGATGCTCTGTATGTGCTGCTTTAGTAAGTCAAAATCCTTGTAAAATATCACATAAGGACTGGCTCCATGCTATGCACTTATGAAGATGTTGGTTTTACAGGAGGCATGCAAAAAAGTTACGAAAATGGAAACCATCAATTTTTAAATCCCTGTATAACTTTTCATTTGCTAATTCAATTTAAATGAAGGCAGATAGATAGATAGATAGATAGATAGATAGATAGATAGATAGATAGA
>ML685934.1:1109491-1163761 GCA_007922175.1 Pelusios castaneus | reverse complement strand
AGATAGATAGATAGATAGATAGATAGATAGATAGATAGATAGATAGATAGATAGATAGATATCTTGCAACATGAGTAGATTAGATTAGATATCTTGCAACATGTCAATACTGGAGGGATTGATCCCTTCAATATTGACATGTTGCAAGATACCTAACATTATAATTCTCAGGTTTATGGTAGCTTGCCTTTGGAGGTACACAAGGCGTCAGGGTAACAAACCATGGGCCCAATTTTACAAGCCCTCTAGGTGAGCTCAGGACATACAGAACCTATAGGATCCTCTTATCCTAAAATGAGCTCTGGCCAAGCAGGCCCCTGTCTCTGCAGAAAATCCATTGACTTCAGTGCCATTGGCTAAATGGAGCTCCTTACAGGATTGGGACCTATATCTGTAACTTCAGTGCATACAAGACAAGTTTGAAAACTGAGAATTATCTGCTGCAAAGAATATTCCCTTTGAATCCATTTTTCTATCTAGACATTTACAGCATACGCTTCAGGCTAGTGTCTGAACACTTATTCATGACTTGAACTTTGTAACGTGCTAATGTACTAATTGTAACTGATTGTTAAAATTTTTCAGTGACTTTAGAAGATTTGTGTAAAAAAGCCCTGCTAGAATCAGGTTTGAAGTGGGGGGATTCAAATCTCTCTCATATTACATCCCTCCTCTTATTTCATAAAGAGCTGTAAATATTATCAGTAAGTTTAAAATTGTGTACACCTCTCTTTTACATTTTTCAGTGGCTTGCTCTCTGTCATCGTGATAGGATTATATCCTTATGCACAACTGCTACAGACACCTAGAGTGAAATCCTCATCTCACTGAAATCAACAAGAATTTTTTTAAATTGACTCAAATGAGTGTGAAATTTCATCACCAAATTCCACTTTATAGGCATCAGATGTCTGGGTGCTGACATTTGCAGATTTAAGGATACATTTAGTAGCTCTCTCACCTCCAGAGCAGAGAGAGTGGATTTGACTAACACATTACGGCTTAGGCTCAGATCAAATGTTGTCATTTGTGATGGAGGTTGCTGCCAAGTCAGAAATCCTGTCTGGACAGGACACCAAATCTAGGACTTCATTGAGCATTGCTCATGGCTGGCTGGATGAAAAAAGTAAAGGCCGAACTCTGCTGTCCTGCCAGATGTCCGTGTCTCAACGAAACAGGTTCTTATGTCTAAGGCTTTGTGATCTAGTGCTAATGTATAATGGTGGTCAATTTGCCTACACACAGGCACTACGCTGTCATTTGCTATCAGCACAGAATTCATTATTGTAAAGTATTCTTGGACACCAGTATAACAGACACTAACTATATGCAATTGAACTCTGTGCTCAGTGGCTGTAAGATAATTGTAAGATTCTATGTCCCTGCTTGTAAGATAACTGCAAGACTGTATTTTCATTATGCAAAGATGGTCAAACTCATTGCTGCTGAAAACCATCTGTAGTCGGCAGATCCAGAATGTTAGCATTTTTAACAATAACTCCTATGTTTCCAGTTCTGCCATCTTGTGTCTTCAATGCTGCTTCAATCCAAGTTAGCTAGCATAGATTAGCTACTCTGAGTTAAGAACACACCTTTTTTTGCAGTGTAAACATACCCTTGCTCCTGAAATTAACAAGACAGCTTGCAGAGCAGTATACTACTTACCTCCTAGAGCCAGGGTGGCAAAATGAGATCTTTAATCACCAGAACTCAGTATGGAACTTTGGGTGCAAAATCACTGGGATTTGTGAAACTAAAACTCCATACTGTGCTTTGAAAAGTTATGGTGCAAGTATTTAAAAACAAAATTGTTTTTATAGTACCTAATCTTGAGAGCAGTTTCTGCAAAGTGCTGTGTAGCCTCAATTCACAATCAGGTCAGTGAGAATTGAGGGTGCTCAGTACCTCATGGGATCCAGCTCTTTTTGAGTTATACTGCTGTTGGCACCCAGCACCTATTGTTACTATTTATATAAAGCTCCCTGGGACAGATTGCACGACAAGTACTATATTAATATGTTGATTGACTGAAAACCAACTCCAGGTCTCTATGCTTATAAATTCCTCTAGCTGTGTTCTGATAAGACAACACAGTGTGCCATTGTAATATCAGACATGGGGCCAGATTCTAAGATGGTGTAAATTCTGTTGACTGCAGTGGAGCTACACTGATTTACATTACATGAAAAGCAGACCCAATGGGTTCTACTGCAATTTCTTCTCCCCTTTACTAAAAGTTCAGAATTCTCTTCCTGTTGATCGTTCTTTCAGCTTTTTGCTCCTCCAAAACCGAACACAGTCTACTAGCTTCCAAAAGAAAAGGTGGGGGGGGGGGGGGGGAAGGGGTATTTTAGCTAAGAATTTATGGGATTAACTAGAAGCACACAGTAATTTGTGACTAATTTAGTAAAAATCACTTCAACCGTTGCTATATTATGACTTATTTTAACCACTAATGACAATTCCTTTTACAGGACTCTTTTTCAGCCCAACAAAGGTTTTAAGGCATTACAAGACCGAAAACAAAAATACCCTATGCCAATTTTACAGAATTTTAGCAAAAGCTTGTCACGAGCACTTTTCTTTAAAAATGTAGCAGGTCAGAAGGAAATAAAAATATTAAGTGATGGGAAGTCATTGAAGAATGAGCCTGACTATTTCCAGGGCATAATGAATGCTCTGAAATCCTACCTTTTCACATGCCCCCAACCTTTCCTCTTCTAGGAGTTTTCTGGTCTCTTTTTCCCAATAGGCCATCAATGCTTCCCTGCTGAAAGTTCCTGTAGGCGATTTCTCTGTTAGATTCTTTTGTCTTTGTCCCACTGGAAGGTTACGGTCAGGCTCAATATCTTCTAGCTCCCTCTCCAACTCCTTTAGCTCCTCATCAGTAAGAGAAGCGAGGAGTTCGTCTTCATCAATGGATTCATATTTACTAAGCTCTCTTCGGTAGCCAAAGGTAGACATGATCCCGTTTGGTCAGGCCGATAGAAAGTTGAAATAATAAGGCATTCAAGAAAGCTGAATCAAGTAGACTGTATCTTCTTTGGACAGCAACTGTTTCCCTGCCTAGCTGAAGCACCCTTTTAAGAGTTGTCATGGGAGTTATGACAATGCATGAAGGAATGAAAGCATGCTCTGTTTTAAGCATCAGACGTCAGCTAGTCATTGGACAGAAAGAATGTCACATCACTAGTGTCTGTAGGTCTCTTAAAGAGGGGGATTATTGACACACTGACCATTACCATATTTAGTGTAGCCTGAGAGCAAGAGAGTGTATGAGCCTATGCACTTAGCAGGGGAGAGGAGAATGGCAGGAAATAAAACTAGCATAATTATATTGACTTTGGATTCAAGCAACAATGGAAAGGGAACAGTGAAAATGCACTTTAATTCTGAGTTGCTAGTGGGCGTAGGGAATGAAACAACTAAACAGCTGTTGAGGGAAGTTCCACTCGTTTTCATGGTTATTCAGACCTATAATGTTATCGGGCCAAGGCTTTGTGAAGACTTTGTAATCAGCAGAAATGTAATGGGAAGCTGAGCAGGTTGGCATTCCAGAGTTTACAGAAAGTACCATTGGGGGGATGTCATACATAGCTCCTAACTGACCGTATTGATTTACATTCTGAAAAACGATCTGAGGGAGAATTAGAATGACAAGTTAATATGGTTTATTGAAAATTAAGGATTACAGTGGGTCACTCACATTAATGGGATTTCACAGGGCCTTAGCACAACATAACACTATCACAGCTTTAACTTTGGCAGAACAAAGCAGCTGTAAATCTATAATGGCCATTTTGCAACTCACTGCTACTTGCTGTATCTCCTTCTCTTCCAGAGGGTAAGTACCCCTTAGCTCCTGTTATGCTTTCCTTTTCTTAATCCTAAGGAGATGGTATAATACCATAGCCATAAATTTATGAAAAAAGCCATGTCAATGTGATATTACTTTTGCACACATAGGCACCTAACAGTAAGAAAATACAGAGTGAAAGCTTAGCATTCTACCTTCACTCTGCCCCTCTAAGTGTAGGCACTGCCATATGGGCTTTAAATACATGATCATATTGTATAATTCAAATAATACATGGTATATCGCTTTTTTTCTATTAAGAGTGAAAGGTACTGAATGCGTAAACCAGTGCTGCTGTTCTCAGACATCTAGCCCAACACTGTGTAGTCTTCTTCAGCAGCGTGTACCTTTGTCCATAACCAGAAGAAAGGTTGTTTTAGCAGAATAAGTCAGGAAAAGTTTATACACAGGGCCTCCATGTTCACACTTATACCAAATTCTTTTTACCCCTGAGAATTTTACAATATATTCAGTGGACATGGAAGAGGAGAAGGTTTGGAACCACTGGTTTTGTTCAGTACCATTACTGTTTGGCTGGTTCCTTTTAGAACAGTGACTAAGATGGTAATGTAAGCTGTTCATCAGGATAGTTTTCATGTATGGGCGGATTGATTCTTCAGTGTGGCACAGGTCAGTAGCTGCGTGGCCACATGCCATTCATATATCGATTTGGTTAACAAAATCTAACGATCCTCTTATGATTTTAATTTTTTTAATTATTTCACATTTTTCATTGTAATTGCCATACAGGTTAATATTGTATAGAAATGGGTTCAAAGCTAGGAAATACAAAATTAATCAATGTATAAAGTATTAGTGTAAAAGTTTGAAGTAGTTAGCAAAGCAAGCTGACTAAAGTAATGCACTTGGATTGTCATGTAATCAAATGACATATGTGTGGTCAGGTGGCTAAATGTTACCAGAACTTGAAAACAAAAAGGATGTACTGTTTGTTGTTTGTTATGGAGATAGGTGTCATGATTACAACTTGGGTTACTGTGAAGAAAATGAAATGTGTCCAGATGATACTTTGGCACAATGAAAGTTGTGGTCATTTTTCTTCTGTTAAGATGAAAAACTGCTATTAGTTTAAATGGCTCTTGGCCCATACCCTTGAAATATATGAAAAAATGAAAGAAATAGTATGTGCTCTTTCTTTTCACTTTTGTGTTGAGGAATTATGGCTTTGATGTTAGAATGGATGACATACAGTTGCTGCTCAATAGGTCTGCTATAATTTTCAGTTTATTGCTTCAGTATATTAAAATGATGACTTGCTACCATTTGAGTTTGTAAAATAGCACTACTTTGTATAATACACAGAAATTTTACAACAAACATTTTTGGTACAGCTGGCAAAAAAATTCTGATGAACAAATCTTCTGTTGGAAAATACAGATTTGACTAAATCAAAACACTGCATGGGAATGTAATGATTTTGTCAAAATTTTCAACAGAAAATTATCACAACTTTTTTTTACATTATTATTTCAAATACAATAATATATATTATATTATTGAAATAATAAAATCAAAACAAAACATTTGGATCAGGTTCAAAGAAAATATTTTGGAACTTTTTTTAAAACAGAAAGTATTAAAATCTTGGAATATTCCATGGGATGAAACTTCCAGTTTTGACTGGCTCTTATTTGGAGCTAGAGTATGCCTTGGGTCTCCTGAGAGGTGCAGCACAGAAGGCACAGGCTTAGGGGAGTGGCGGTCCAAGGTGTCTTTAAGCAGCTCCCTTCACTTACAGGGATGACCCTACCAAATTCACTGCCATGAAAAATGTGTTATGGATTATGAAATCTGGTCTCTGTTGTGAAATCTAGTGACTGTAGGGAGGGACAGGGGTGGGAGTCCCACAGAAGGGCTCCTTCTGTGCAACAGGCTCTAGGATTCAAGGAGGGAAGGAAGTGTTAGAGGTGGAGCTTCCTTCAGTCAAAGGAGGTGGGCCTGACCTGCCCCTGGGAACAGCCTGTGAAGGGGGAAAGGATTTACCATCCTTCCCCAGCCCGACGTTGGCCTAGCAGCTGGAGCCCTATACAAATTAGGAGCCCCTGACTGAGACAACCCAAGCCCTACCCCACCCTACCTCTGGGCCCAGTGATCAGAGGTTTAAGGGGCCTTGGGCTGGCTGTGTTGGGGTGAGGGAAGGTTGTCATGGCACCCCCCACCGACCACAGTGGTGGTCACCCACTTGCCCACCTGTAAGGCCAGCCCTGCCCACCCCAACACTTCCCCACTCAGACTATGTGACCCTCACTGCTGCATTGCTAAGGGCGCCATTAGATCTGGCATGTGGTCAGCAGCCACCACTCTCCAGCCACCCAGCTCTGAAGGAAATGCTGCCGCAAGCAGCCGCGCAGAAATCAGGATGGCAATACCGACCCCTACAATAGTCTTGCAACATCCCCCTCCCAGCACAACTCCCTTTTGGGTCAGAACCGCCACAGTTACATCATCATAACATTTCAGACTGAAATATCTAAAATGGTGAAATTTACAACTTTTAAAATCCTCTGACTACCAAATTGACCAAAACGGGTCCTACTTATGAGTGTACGTGCTACAGCTCTGTCTCCTCATACCTGTAACACACCATCCTGGCTCTGGCTCTGCCATGTCCCCTATGCTGGGGGCTGTGAGGAAGGTCACCATAAGTTAGTATACGTTGGCCTTATGCAGCTGCTGTAGTGGCCCGTTGCGGATCCTCTAGCAGACCCCACACACTGTGTGTGTTGTGTATAGGGGCTACAGTGAAAACCAAAGTCTGGCTCACTATATAGTTTATTGTTTTGTCCTGTGATAGCTCCTAAAGACCAAAATTGGTGCCTCACTGTTCTCTGTACAAACACATAGTAAGAGAAAGTCCCTGCCCTGAAAAGTTCACTATCTAATTGAGAAGAGAGAAAGACACACCATGATGCAAATAAAATAGGAATTGTCAGTTGTACAAAACCTAACTGGAAATATTTTTTACAACTCACTCCTCCCTGACCCCCCAGAAGGTCTATAGCAGGGTTGGCAAACTTTGCTGACCCCTGTGCCGGCCCCTCCTCCTCGACCCTCAGCTGGTGCCAACAGCCCACTCATGGAAAGAAGCCACCTGGAGTGGCTTCTCTCGGCAGCATGCCTGAGGACCCCTATCTCCAGGCACACCATGGAAAGAAGTTGCCTGGAGTCACTCCTTTTGACGGCGGCACACCATAGAGAGGAGCTGCTCTGGGCAGCTTCTTTACATGATATGGTTGGGGCATGGACATGGCAGGGACATCTGCACTGCAGCTGTCCCCGAAAGAAGCCACTTGGAGTGTCTTTTGGTGGCAGGAGTGGCAATTTCTGTGGCGACACAGAGGATGCCGAGTGCAGCTCCAAATGGGCTCGTGTGTCCCTGTTGGCACGCGTGCCGGGGGTTGCCTACCCCTGGTCCATAGAATTGTGACAAAGTGAGAAGCCAGAAGGCCTGAGTCAGCACCCTGTTCACAGCAACTCCTATCAAACAAGACAGAATGGAACTGACTAAGTTAGCGGTAGTTGGGCCTAATTTGTAGGTGGGGCAGGGCTGAAAGGTTAATTAAGCCATTAGGCAGAATCTACAAAGAGGTAATGGAAGGAGGTGGGGATATTGTTCTTTTCTACCTGTACAAGAGCTCCCCGCCACAAGCCCCCACATCCCCAGCTAGGCCAGGGCTCTATATATTATGAAGGTGATAAGAATTCACTATGTAAATAAACTGCAAAAGGCATTTAAGCAGCCCAAGGGTCTCTGAAAGGTTTGTGGACCAGAGCAAAGGAGGTGTTTCAATATATATATAATACAATATATATATAGTTTGAGATGTTTGAATTAATCTCAGGGAGATAGATACAGGTAGGTGAGGTGGTCACAGCTACACGATGAACTCAATTTTATAGCCCTACCAGCCAATTATTATCAAATTATATATATAAAGTCAGAAGCCTATGCAACCTTAATGTGTTTCCTTGTGTGTATACATTATGAAATTATCTGTAATTACATAATCATATGCTATATTTTCCATAGGACCCAGGCCTCATTCAGTGCTCTGGACAAACAGCGCTCACTTAAATGAGCAGCTATTCAATTCTTTTTTCATCCTCATTGTTCAATATGGCTATGCCTGCACTGCAGCTGGGAGTGAGCCACCCAGATGGATAAGACAGACTCAGACAGACAAAGCATTCTGCCTAGTTTGATAGGAGCTGCTGTGAATTGAATTTGGCAGTGAGTGCCCAGCCCTTCTCCAAATCAGACACCTGGGTCTGAAGTCAGGCACCAAAAATGAAGAACACACAATTAGGAGCCACCTGCGAAAAGTTTGGTTGAAGTGACTTGCCTAGCATGCCATAGGAACTCTGGGGAAGTGGCAAGGAAGGAATCCAGTTCTCCACTGCAGCATTCAACTGCCTTAACCTTGAGAACATCATCTTTCAATCCCCTGCCTCATTCACATGAAAACAGAAGAATGGCCATATTGGGTCAGACCAATGGTCCATCTTCCCCAGTATACTGTCTCTGATAGTTGCTAGTGCTAGAGGCTTCTGGCAGACAGAGGTTTAGGACAGTCAGACCATAAGGTGGCATCTCTGACCATCTTGGCTAAAAGCCATAGATGAACCTATCCTCTAGGAACTTACCTAATTATTTTTTAAACTTATTTATACTTTTGGCCTTCACAGCAGCCTAAGGCAATGAGTTCCACAGGGTGAATGTGTGTTCTGTAAAGAAGTACCTCCTTTCATCTGTTTTAAACTTGCTGCCAGTTAATTTCATTAGGTGACCCTCTGGTTTGAGTGTTATGTGAAGAGGGTAAATAAGACTTTGCTATTCACTTTATCCACACTATTTATGATTTTATAGACCTCTATCATATCCAGGGGCATTGCAAACTGAAGAAAATATCTGGGGCACAGGCAGGGAACCAACCTCCATCCCACCACCCAAACCCACCAGCCCACGCGCTGCTGGCCCTTCGGCCGCCCAAACCCACCAGTTTCCTCACCACCAGAACCCAGCAGCTCCTGCCCTGTGGGCCTCCCCGCCATCCAAACCCACCAGCCCCCACACTGGCCGGGCTGAGCCAAGCCGCTGCCAGGGCCGTGGCTGCCAGTGGGCCCAGGACCACCCCTGCCACCGCCAGAGGCCAGGACCTGGGTCACCCCCACTGCTGCCCACGGGCCAGGACCCAGTCCGCCACTGCTAGTGGGCTGGGCAGGGCCAGATTATCACAGGGGCTTACACCCTTGGTCTTGGTCAAAAAGGGGCCCCAGGCTCAAGCCTCTAAATCCCCTGCAATAATCCGGCCCCACTCAGCGCCAGCTCCTTCCACACCAGCTCAAGCTGGGGTCAGAGCCTAGAGCCAGAGCCAGAGCCCCGGCTCTGTGCTCTGCTCCGCCTCTGGGCTGGCTTGCCCACAGCAAGAGTGGAGCGGGTTGGGCCGGCCCCTGTTCGCTCCGCCCAGAGGGCTGGGTCGGGGCTCAGGGCGTGGCCTCTCAGGGGACCTGGAAGGCTGCACAGTCTCCCCATGTGTCGAGTTGTGGGGGGAGGCCTGCTGGCACGGGGAGTGGTGCTGAGACATGGGCCACCAGACCCCCTCCCCAGCATACTGGTCAGAGCGGGGCCAGGGCAACAGTGTCCTCTGGCCTCAGCACCCCCCAGAGACGGGGGGCCCCCGCAGCTGGGTGGGGCAGGCAGGGGGCCCTCAGGGGCAGCCCAGGGCCCTGTGGTACAGTGGGCCCCACGCCACCGCCCTGCTACCCATTCAGCCGTGAGAGGCGAGGCACAGGCCAGAGGCCACCCTCCCTGCACTGCTCCTCTGCAGCATTCAGTGCCCACCCCACCTGCCTCCAGCCAGCTGGTCCCTGCAGAGCCTCAGCCACACACCGGCCTGCCCCGTCCCCTGGAACGGAACAGAACGGAACGGCCGGCCAGGGGTGGGGCAGGCACTGAACGCTGCAGAGGAGCAGCACAGGGAGGGTGGCCTCTGGCCCCAGCATCCTCTCCCTATGAATAGGGGCCTGCGGCTGCTAGTAGTAGTATTTCCTAACATTCTCATAGTAGGTGCTACACCTTCAGCTCCAGTTTGAATGAATAGTCCAATCTGATCTATTAATGGTAATTACTGTGGGCCATCAGGGGGTATTCTGGGAGCAATTTATTTGCTCTCACTGTCACCTACCTTTGCGTTCTGCAGTGACTAAACCATCTGAAAGTACTTCAGCCTAAATCTGCATTTCAGAGGCCTTTTTTTAAAGAGGAAGGTCAAAAAGAAGAGAGGAAAAAGTCAATCCTGCTTGCCATCTAAACACAGCTATAAGGCTGTGACTGATAGACAGGCCGCATCTGCTTTACCCTAGAGACCAACACAATTGAAAGCCATGCACTAAACTGTCCTTGGAAGCTATGTGTCATCACCTACATTTAACAGTGGTATCAGCAAAACAAACTGCATAAAGCATGTGTTGAAGGCATGTGAAGATATAACTTTTCTCTATGCCACATGATTTCATTGTTCAGGTCATCTGTCCTGGTGATTTTATAAACATGGAGTCACTTGGGATGGGAGGCTCTTTCCCTTCCATCCATGCTGAGGAAAGACCAAGAGGTCAGAATTAAGAGATGGACCTGAGCCAAAACCTTCCTTGCCTTGAAAATGAGAATTAGAATCTGAATCTCACAATTGATCTCCGTCTCTGTGGCAATCTGTACCAAATCCTTTGATCTGAATATTCCAGACTTGAAAGGGTGGGTTCCAGATCTAGAACTAGATCACAGTCTGGCAGCTCAAACCCATCTCTAACAGAATGAAGTTTTCACCAAAAATCTCATGTATCTGGTTATTATTGTTTGAAAACCCACAATAACAAAGGTTTAGCCTAAGTCTTAATGAAATCTTTGTGCAAATTAGTCATAATATAACCATTATCCAATGGCTTTCACAAGACTTACATTATTGAAGTTTAGTATCTGTAAATATGAAAGGCAGAATACTGACCAATTCTACCCTAGCCCCTACCCTAATCTTAACCACAAATCATAATCACCTCCATAACCCTGACACTAATCTTATTACCAAATGCTAGGTTAACTCTGGTTTTGCTTTACTTCTAAAGATCATGTTACCTTAAAATTACCTATATCTGTAAATCCAATTTACAGCCAAAATGCTAAATGTAGCTTCATCCTAGCTCAAATGAAAGCCCAAACCCAATCAAATCATGCTGTTTATTCATTAAATGAAATAGGATGTGAGGGGGTGCCTACCCTATACTTGCATGAAAAAAGTTAACAACCTGGAGAGCTCTATTAAGATACTTAGCTGCACCTGAAGTGTGGGCCAGGCCCAATTACTGATAAATCCCAGGTAAGAAAGGAGCTGGGAGTTATACAGAAGAGTGGAAGTTTGTAATTGTAGCAGATGTGAGCTCCAAGGGGTAGAAAAAGAACTCTGCAGTCGATCCCTTGGCTCACAGAATGGAAAGTGCCCTGGAAGGTGTTCAGTTGAGGATCAAGAGAGGGATAAAAGGTCAAAATGGCAAAAAAAGAGGGGTAACCTTATATTTTTATTCTGGGATTTATTGAAGATATCTGCAGGATACCCTTGTGAATCCTAGCCCTGCAAGAAAGGCAAGCTGGAGAGGCTGTGGTCTGCTAATAGGCCTATGTCAGAAGAAGCATAAAGGAAAGGCAAGGCCTAGGTTGCCTGGGCAGTGCCATTTGTTATGAGGCAAGGGGGGCAGCTGCAGCCCCCAGTCTTCTCGTATGTCTGTATGATCTGTCTTTTGCCACCACCCCATCCAACTATGCAGGATATAATATAATGTAACAGGTTCTACATGCTGACACAACTCAGCTACCAGCATCCAGATGCTGATAGTCTGTTTTATTATACATCAAAGCCTGAGTCACAGGATATAGTAGACTTTTAATATTGTCTCCATGACTGAGGAGCAGGAATTGTGCTAATGAAATAAACCAACCTTTGTGCTTCTACTCTGCCTAGCTGAATAACAATAAAATAGGGAACACAGTATAGGCAAACAAAAGATAAGTGTATGAAGGTTTCTTCTCCACATTCCTTTTCTTCCCATACAGTTAACACCTCCTTATCACTCCATGTTAGTAAAACAAGAGTCATGTCCTGTAATGGGAGATGAGCCTGTCACCTTTGATAGCATAAGCTATTTCCATCTGGCTTCTGCTTAAAGCAAGTGCTTCTCCACATCTCTGCTGACCATACACTTCCTCAATATCAGTTACTACAGTGCAAAAGAAAGATAAAATAGCATACATGATTATGATCTTATATTCATATAGCTCCTTTTATCCCTCAGGAGGGTTCTCAACATGCTTTGCAGACATTACCAGCAGATTTATAAACTATATATAGAAATCATTTCACTCACTGCTGAAGCACAGATACCCCTAGAGTGAAACACAGCAGCTGTTTTGAAACTGCACAGTGACATTACACAACAGTTTACGACAGGAAGTGCAGAATACAGTCTGTATCCCACTGAAAATGCAAGAGGCAATATTCTAGGTATACAGAATGTAATTATTGAGAGCGTAGCTTGAGGAGGACACTATAGTTAACTCCTTCTTTCTTAATAAGTGCCATGGGACAACTATTACCCGAACTAAGGCAAGCATAACTTATTCCTCAAGATGTTTGGAGAAATCGTAGCATTTGCATGTTCAGCTGAAAGCCAGTATTTATTAAATTATTTATTATATAATTACAAAAATGTATATGGGTCAATCTTGTACTGAATTTTTCAGACACAGGAAAGCTACAAAGAAGTCAAACAGAGTCCTGTGGCACTTTGTTTGATTTTCTGCAATAGACTAACACAGCTACCCCTTTGGAACTTGACTACAAAGAAGTCCGTTATGGTTCCCTGGCCCTGGGGACAGCTGGAGGCCAGAGTTTTCCCCAATACCGTCTAGAGCACTCCATAGTTTGCATTTCAAACCAAAAGGGTGCTCTATTTTCTGTAGCAATAGCAGCACTATAACTGTATTATTCATTTGATATATCTATTGTTTCTTTTTCTCACTATCTCCTAAGCAATTAAAAAGCTGTGTGTTTTTGCTTTTAAACATGAATAGAAAAATATCTAAAAAACACTTGTCAATGAAGATTGTAATATATAGGGACCTAACTGCAAATGGATGTATAACGTAAGGGGAAAATTCTTCCTTCTGTTGCATCGTCCTCTGCCCAGAAGTAGCGCTCCTATTGACATGAGTGGGAGTTCTGTGTACTGTGGAGTAGGCTATGGAAATTCACAATGCAGTGCAGACAAGACAGAATAATTTTCCCTGAGGCAGTATCATATTCAGAAGGTTTCAGGTGAAAATATCAATTATGTATCAACTATGAAAGCAAAATGAATGGTTTGTACATGTCACTAAAACTCTCTTTTATAAAAGCAGCCTTATGAATGGTAACAGTTTGTGTATGTTTTATTTAAACATACAAAGATAATGATAAGACACAGATGCCCAAGGCGCTGTTCTTTCCTTGATTTATGTGCACAGTTTCCATTAATGCTAGAGAGATTTCTGTGGGTATTTCAAAGGGAGAGCACCCTCTGCCCTCCACCCCTCAACATACACCATAAAATATTTATTGAACAATTTTGATTCACTTACTCTTACTTGGTTGTCAGGAGGTACACTTTTAGTATGTCAAACCCGCACAGTGTCCTACTTTTCAACAAAGGTAGGGCAAATGGCCTCAATGCCTCTGGCTCCAGTACACTCGTTTCAGTCCATGATGTCTGCCCAGTGAATCCAGCTTAGCTAGTTGCCCATTCACAGACTATCCCTGCTTCAGGGACCAATCCACCTCATGGAATATTTGCAGTGACACCAGGCAGACTTTTCAAAACCCAGTTGGGTTTATTAGTCAACTGGCGTACAGAATTGGGAAGTCCTTAGCTTAGCACTGAGAAGCAAAGATTAAGACAGTCCATACTGACCAATGCCAGGGCACCCTTGTACCATGCTGCTATAGGAACCATCTTGATCTTAGGCCATGTCTACACTACCACGTATGTAGACAAAATTTATGTTTCTCAGGCGTGTGACATATTTTCTATGACAACTTCTATTTACTTTAACCTCAATTTATCTTGGAAAAATAGTCTGGATTCTTCAGAAGACCTTTCTGTGCAAGAGGAGAGAGAAAAAATCATTTTGAACAGTGATCATTATTATTTGTATGCATATAGTGTAGAAAATGTGCTTGGTGCTTTCAAATATATAAAATGACATGTTTCCTGCCTCAATTAATGCAATCTAAAAACTGATGAAAGAGGAAGCAAGTGACTGAATCATTATGGTTGGTTCTATTTTTTTCTGATACCATTTTCTTGAAGGGAAGGACTACTATTTATAGGGTTCATGAAAGAACATAAGTACAGCCATACTGGATCATACCAATGGTCCATCTAGCCCAATATCCCGTCTTCTAGTGGTGGCCAATGCCAGGTGCTTCAGAGGGAATGAACAGAACAGATAGTCATCTAGTGATCTATTCCGTTGGTTGTTCCCATCCTCTGTCAAACAACAGTTCCAGCCTATCCTGGCTAACAGCCATTGATGGACCTAACCTCCATGAACTTATCTAGTTCTTTTTTTAACCCTGTTATAGTCTTGGCCTTCACAACATTCTCTGGAAAGGAATTCCACAGGTTAAATGTGCATTGTGTGAATAAATATTTTTTTGTTGTTCTTTATAAACCTGCTGCCTATTAATTTCATTTGATGACCTCTAGTTCTTATGTTATGAGGAGCAAACAATAGTTCTTTATTTACTTTCTCCATGCCAGTCATGATGTTACAGACCTGTATCATTATCATCTCTTTTCCAAACTGAAAAGTTCCAGTCTTATAAATCTCTCCTCATATGGTAGCTTTTCCACACCCATAATCATTTTAGTTGCCCTTTTCTGTATGTTTTCCAATTCCAATATATCTTTTTGAGATATGGCAACCAGATCAGCACACAATATTCAAGATGTAAACATGCCATGGATTTATAAAGAGGCAATATGATATTTTCTCTCTTATATCCCTTTCCTAATGATTCCCAACATTCTGCTAGCTTTTGTGACTACTTCTGCACATCAGAGAATTATCCACAATGACTCCAAGAACACTTTCTTGAGTGGTAACAGCTAATTTAGACTCCTTCATTTTATATGTATAGTTGGGATTATGTTTTCCAATGTGCATTACTTTGCATTTATCAACATTGAATTTCAGCCGCCTTTTTGTTGTTCAGACCCAGTTTTGTGAGATCTCTTTGTAACTCGTTGCAGTCTGCTTTGGACTTAACTATCTTCAGTATCATAGAATCATAGGGTATGTCTACACTAGCAATTTAGCAAATTTAGCAAATTACTCCCTGTCTACACCAGACTTTCATTAAGTCAACTTAAGAAATTCTTAAGTCGACTTAATGAAAGTTTAAGTCAACTTAATAAGAACCACCCATTAGGTCGACTTAAGCCTTAAGTCAACTCCTTAAGTTGACTTATGGACAGTGTGGACGTGGAGTAACCTTTAAGTCAACTTTATTAAGTCGACTTAAGGATGGTTAGGTCAACTTAATAAAGTGCACTAAGTCGATTTAACTTTAAGTCGACTTAGTCCACTTTGTTAAGTCGCCTTAATAAGGTAGTTTTAAGTCGACTTAAAGTCAACCTTATTAAGTCGACATAACAAAGTCGACTTAACTTTTTCTAGTGTAGACATAGCCATAGAATCTTAGGGTTGGAAGGGACCTCATGAAGTCACCTAACCTTAACCCCCTGCTAAAAGGACCACTCCTACTAAATCATCCCAGCCAGGGTTTTGTCTAACCGGGCCATAAATGTTTCCAAAGATGGAGATTCCACCACCTCCCTAGGTAACCCATTCCAATGCTTCACCACCCTCCTAGTGAGAAGGCTTTTCCTAATACCCAACCTCGACCTCCGCAGCTGCAACTTGAAACCACTGTTCCTTGTTCTGTTCTCTCTTACTACTGAGAACAGTCTAGCTCCCTCCTCTTTGGAGCACCCCTTCAAGTAGTTGAAGGTTGCTATCAAATCCCCCTCACTCTTCTCTTCTGCAGACTAAATAAGCCTAATTCATTCAGTCTCTCCTCTTAAGTCATGTGCCCCAGCCCACTAATCATTTTTGTTGCCCTCTGCTGAACTCTTTCTAATTTTTCCACATCCTTTCTGTAGTGGGGATCCCAAAACTAGATACAGTAGTCCAGATGTGGCCTCACCAGTGCCGAATAGAGGGGAATAATCACATCCCTGATCTGCTGGCAACACTCCTACAAATGCAGCCCTATATGCCATTGGCCTTTTTGGCAACAAGAGCACATTGTTGACTCATATCCAATAGTTTTGTATCATCTGTAAATTTTGCTACCTCATTGTTTATCTCTTTTTCCAGATCATTTATGACTATATTAAACAGTACTGGCCCCAGGACAGATCCCTGAAAGGTCTATTTATCTCTCTCCATTCTGCAAACTGACTATTTATTCCTATCCTTTGTTTCCTACCTTTTAACCAGTTACTGATCCAGGAGAGGATCTTCCTTCTTATCCCATGACTGCTTACTTTGCTTAAGAGTCTTTGGTGAGGGACTTTGCCGAAAATTTCTGAAAATCTAAGTAGACCATATCCATTGGATTGCCCTTGTCCACATGATTATTGACGCCCTCAGAGAATTCTAGTAGATTTGTAAGGCATGATTTCCCCTTACAAAAGTCATGTTATCTCTTCTCCAACAAATCATATTCATTTATGTGTGTGATATTCTTGTTCTTTACTCTCAACCAGTTTGCCTGATGCTGAAGTTAGGCTTACTGCCTTGTAATTGCCAGGATCCTGTCTGGAGCCTTATTTAAAGATTGGCATCAAATTAGCTCTCCTCCCAGTCATCTGTATATTTAAAGGAAAGGCTTTGAAGAGATTGTGGAAGCATAGCAGAAGGGATCAGAAGAAGAGTTCCAGCTGTAGGGGGTTGCATAAAGAAGGAGCAGAAATAAAGAAGGAAACTAAGGGGGTGGTAAAATGTGTTGCTTGGATGGAGTGATGGGGGGAGTGAAAAGAAATGAGAGAAGATCTTCTGTAATCAGTTGTAGCATTGTGTTTACATCATCACATACTCAAAAATACATACCTGTAAAGTCCATATTCTGGAAGATTTTCATCTGATTCTAAATTTTGGACATGTAAGGACCCAAATAATTCCCCCATATCAGCCTACCCCAGCACTAGTTTGTAACCACATTCTGCCCAACCATTACTCCCATTCTTGCTGCTCAAATAGATTTCTCCTGCTGCTATAAACAGGAATAATCTGAACAAGGAAGGACTTGAACTCGACACAGACCATGCCCCCAAACCATAAGATCCCACCCTTGCATTGCTCAAGAGAAGGGCCTGTAGTATCAGATTTCTAGGTTTCAGGGTAGCCAGTATCATAGTGCAGGAGTTGCTCCCCACACCCCACCCCAGATACAACTATTCAGATCCACAAATCAGAGCTAGAATTTGCTCCTTTGAATCAGGCTGTGAATGAGACAAAAACCAGGATTTCACCCATAACTAAAGGTGACATCAAAAAGCAAGAGCTGAATTAACCACAGCTAAATGTCTAGCTGCTTCTGGAGCTCATCTGCCTGATGTAGCTCTCTGTCTCTTCAGGATAATGCATCCGATTTTATGAGAAATGAAGACTTACTTATACAGAAATACTTCCTCACATCTCCTTCCAATAAACCTCCTATACGACTGCTAAAAATGCCTGGCCTGGAGCATGCCTCAGTCAATACCAGAGCTGCTCAATGGGTGGGACATGACATGCTACATGGCACTTGCTAAGACACACCCGATGTGTGGAAGTCCAGGCAGGGGACATAGGAGCAGACTGCCTGCTGCTTCTGCTTTTTGCTGTGGGAACTGCCTCCACCTCTTCCCACACACCACTGGATCAACTACTCCCTCTGCCTCCACCAACACAGTATTTAGGTCCAGAGGCATGTGGTCAAGTACCAATGAAGAAGAAAGTCAGAAGATCTGGCTTCTATTTCTGGCTCTATCACTAGTACGCTGTATCACCTTGGGCAAGCCACTTATTTCTGGTATTTCTTCTCCCACTTTGTCTGTTTTGTCTATTTAGATTGTAAGCTTGTTGGACCAGGAACAGGGTCACAATGTAAATTGGGGCCCAGGTGCTACTGTAGGCCTACCAACAGGACTATCCCAGGACTGTCAATGCTCCTAATTTATCATTAATCTTATATTTGGTGTCTCTTTTTAAAGTTTCAGGACGGTCCTGCACAAAAAGTGATGACAAAGAATACTAAAGTCATAGAAGGCTAAGCCATAATATAATTCCCCTAAAGCTTTCCAGTAAGAACAAAAAGGATGACTGCTCTGTTTGACTTCTTTAGATCTAAATAAAAAGAAAACTGTTTCATTATTTTTAAGCATTTAACAGTAGGTCCATGATTTAAAATGCACAATATATTACATTTCAAGCTGAATATATGAAATGTGGCTGTAGTCAAGAGCCATACAAATGAAACAGAACATTTTAATTTTCATTGCACATCTAATTTCCACATATAAACTTTTAAAATAAATCAGCATTTCAAACATGAGCTCTTTTATCATCTTCAACAGAGAACCCACTAAGAAAACTCTCCTTGCAGTAGACATTAAATACATTTTTTTCTAGGTTGAAATGTATATATTACTCACCAAATATCCAATCCAGAGGGTTCTGGGTTGCATAATAATTATCATCTCCTTCTCCATGCCTTTAGAATACCATATAGCAAGACACAATGTTAAGTATAAACAGAAAAACAAATTTGTTTTATCTACAAGTTCCAAAGAGCTAGCTGTGTCAATCTAGGTCAGCAAAACTAACAAAGATTCCTGTTCCAAAGGGGTAGCCGTGTTAGTCTATTGTAGAAAGACAACAGAGTCCTGTGGCACTTTTAAAGACTAACAAATTTATTTATCGCATGAGCTTTCGTGGGAGAAAATCCCACTTCGTCAGAGGCTTTGAAGATGGGAAACTGACAGAATGGGAGGAACTTAAATGCAGGGGAGTGTATGACATAGGATCAGGTCAGGCCGTAACAGCAAATCAAAATAGGTGTTAGGATTTAAACACTGGGGAACAGCACATAGAGGAGGGTGAGGTCAAATCACTTGTTGTAATGAGAGAAAAATCCATAGTCCCTGTTTAACCCCAAGACAACTGAGTCAAATTTGCATATAAGTTCGAGTTCTGCAGTTTCTTTTTGAAGCTGTGATTTGTTATTCATCTGTTTCAACACAGCTATTAACAAGTCGTCAAGGGAGTGAGCAGGGAGATTGAAGTGTTCCCCTATTGGTTTTGTAGTGTTGCAATTTCTGATGTCAGATTTGTGTCCATTTATTCTTTGGCGCAGAGACTGTCCTGTCTGTCCAATATATAAGGCAGAGGGGCATTTCCGGCACATGATGGCATAAATCACATTGGTGGATGAGCAGGTGAACGAGCCCTTGATGGAGTAGGTGGCTTGATTAGGCCCTGTGATGGTGTCATCAGTGTAGATATGAGGGCAAAGTTGGCAGCGTGGTCTGTTGCAGGGATATGTTCCTGCTTTAGTGTTTCTGTTGTATGATCTGTAGTTGCTGGTAAGTATCCTTTTAAGGTTAGGGGGCTGTCTAAAAGCAAGGAGAGGTCTGTCTCCTAAGGAGTGAGGGATCATCTTGTAAAATAGGCTGTAGATCTTTGATGATGTGTTGAAGAGGTCTGGCTTGGGGGTTATAGGTGGTGACCAGTGGCGTTCTGTTGTTGGTTTTCATGGGCTTCTCCTGCAGTAGTTGACTTCTGGGTACCCGTCTGGCTCTGTCAATTTGTTTCTTCACTTCTGCGGGTGGGTACTGTAGTTTTAAGAATGCCTAGTAGAGATCCTGAAGGTGTCTGTCTCTGTCTAAAGGGTCAAAGCAAATGTGGTTATATCTTAGGGCTTGACTGTACACAATGGATCGTGTGGTGTGTCAAGGATGAAAGCTCAAGGGATGTAGGTAACTATACCAATCAGTAGGTTTGCGGTATAGGGAGGTCTTTATGTGCCCATCGCTAATTTGCACTGTAGTGTCCAGAAAGTGGATCTCTTGTGTGGAGTGTTCCAGGCTAAGTTTGATTGTGTTGTGGAAATAGTTGAAATCTCTATGGAAATCTTCAAGGGCATCTTTACCATGGGTCCAGATGATGAAGATGTCATCAATATAGCGTAGGTAAAGTAGAGGTGTTTTGGGATGAGACGCGAGAAAACGTTGTTCTAAATCGGCCATAAAGATGTTGGCATATTGTGGGGCCATGTGGGTACCCATAGCAGTGCCACTGACTTGAAGGTAAATTATCTTCAAATCTGAAATGTGGGTGAGTACAAAGTCACAGAGGTCAGCCACAAGTTTAGCTGTGTCATCCTCTTGGATAGTTCTTCTAATAGCTTGTAATCCATCCTTGTGTGGGATGTTAGTATAAAGAGCCTCTACGTCCATAGTGGCCAGGATGGTATTTTCTGGAAGACCGTCAATGGATTGGATTTTTCTCAGGAAATCTGTAGTGTCTCTCAGATAGCTAGGTGTGTTGATAGCATAGGGTCTTAGGAGAGAGTCCACATAGCCAGATAATCCTGCTGTAAGCGTGCCAATGCCTGAGATGATGGGGCATCCGGGGTTTCCTCTTTTATGTATTTTTGGTAGTAGATAGAATATCCCTGGACGGGGTTCTGGCGGTGTGTCTGTCTTGATTTGTTCTTGTGCTGCTTTGGGGAGTTTCTTGAGTAGGTGTTGTAGTTCCTTTTGGTATTCCTCAGTGGGGTCAGAGAGGAGTGGTTTGTAGAACATTCTATTGGACAGCTGTTTATAAGCCTCCTGATCGTAATCCAATTTATTCATGATGACGACGGCACCTCCCTTGTCAGCCTCCTTAATAATGTCAGAGTTGTTTCTGAGGCTCTGGAGGGCATTACGCTCTGCATGGCTGAGGTTATAGTGTAAGTGATGTTGTTTGTCCACAATTTCAGCCTTTGTCCGGTGGCGGAAACAATCTATATAGAAGTCTAGTCTGTTGTTCCAACCGTCAGGAGGAGCCCATGTTGAATACTTTTCCCTGCAATGTTGGGAGGAAGGTATCTGAAGGTCATTGCGTTCTACATTGGTGGTGGCAAAATACTCCTTGAGTCTGAGATGGCGAAAGTAGTTCTCCAGGTCACTGCAGAATGTATCTTATGTGTGGGGGTGGTGGGGCAAAAAGAAAGTCCCCGAGACAGCACAGATTCCTCTGCTGGAGTAAGTCTGTAGCATGAAAGATTAACAATATTGTTGGGTGGGTTAAAGGTGCTGTTGTTATCCCTTGCAGTGTATTGGAGCTTAGATAGTTTGTTGTCTTTTTTGTTCTGTAGGGAAGCAAAGTGTGTGTTGTAGATGGATTTTCTCTTTTTTGTGAAGTCCACCCAGGGGGAAGAATGTGGCACTTTTAAAGACTAATAAATGTATTTATTGCATGAGCTTTCATGGGGGGAAAAATCCCACTTCTTCAAAGCATCTGATGCAGTGCGATTTTCCCCCATGAAAGCTCATGTGATAAATAAATTTGTTAGTCTTTAAAGTGCCGCAGGACTCTTTGTTAGTTTTATCTACTACATTTTAAAAACAGGGTTCTTATAAAAGCCTATTTACAGCAAATATCACACTTTTGAGTACATATAAAATACTAAATAATTCTCAATCTAGTCAAACATTCCAAAGGATTAATTTACAAATTTTTAATTAACTGCTTTAAATCTAATCTAAATTTAGCCCCTTCCCATAAAGATCATATTCTTTATATAGGATATAGCCCTTGAGAACTGGTGGAAGAGGAAGCTTTGCCATTGATGCTCGTTTCTGTAGCCTTTTTTGTCCCATCCGTTTACGTATTTTCAGGCGGCACAAATGTTTTAATGGGCGAGGATTCTCTGAAAAATAGAGAGGGAAACACATCAGAGGAAAAAACAGATCATTAATTTGGCAATTGTGATTCAGAAAATGAATTCTAATGAAACTTACTTCAGAAATCTACCAGTTGAAAGCTCTCTGATTCCTACTCCTCTTAAATAAATTACAGCTTTAATTTAGTTTAAAAAATGCACCACTAATAAAATTTAACGGGAGCAATAGGGACATTCAGTGGCCAGTTTTATTGCACTTGTATGATACTTTTATTAGATTAAGTTGTTTTTCTTTCCTGTTTTTAATTGACAAATCAATTTAGTTTAGCTAAATTCTAAATTGTGATTTTATGTGCTCCTGAAAATCTTATAATTGACATTTTTCCTTTAAAAAGACGGTCTACATTGGTCTTAATTTTTCAAATGTAGGCACCTGAATAGTATATCCAAATAGTATAGCCCTGCATTTGGATGCTTAGATCTATACATCAGTTAGCATAATAAATAGTGACTACATGATCTCCCTATCCTTATTAGGTACCTGTATTTGGAGATAGGACTCTGTGTACTCAGTCCTGAAAGGTGTTTTGCTCCTTCAATTCTCACCAACTTAATACTTCAGGGTGCAGTATTAGGCACCAAAATGACTGAATTATTGCAACTTCAAAATAAACACCACAAATATTGTAAGATAACTGACACATCGTGCCCCTAGAAAAAGGTCATTGTAATTAAGGTTTTTATATGAACAACACATTTTAAACTACTTGAAGACAAGTTTTAGCAGTTGCTGCAACCAAATTACTTTGAAGTTGCTGTGACACCAAAACACAAAACCCAAGAAAGTAACGCCTTTGCATGCCCACGTAAAATCAAAAGCAAAAATAAAGACAGCATCAGCTTTCATTCTGAACGTATTATGATCTCCACATTAGTCTGAGAGAATTTTGTATTTATTTCCTAATAGAAAGAGAACTGCTTTGATGAAAGTTTATAAAAGCATAAAAGATTATAGAATCATAGAAACTGGAAGGGACTATGAGAGGTCGTCGAGTCCAGTCCCCTGCACTCATGGCAGGACCAAGTACCCTCTTAAACCATCCCTGACAGTTGTTTGTCTAACCTGCTCTTAAAAACTCCCAATGATGGAGATTCCACAACCTCCCTAGGCAACTTATTCTCGTAATTAATCACCCTGACAGTTAGGAATTTTTTCCTAATGTCCAAACTAAACCTCTCTTGCTGTATTTTAAGTCCATTGCTTCTTGTCCTATCATCAGTGGTTTTTGCCCTCCTCCTTGTGACAACCTTTTAGGTACTTGAAAACTATTATCATGTCCCCTCTCAGTGTCCTCTTTTCCAGACTAAACAAACCCAGCTCTTTCAATCTTCCCTCATAAGTCAAGTGTCCAGAACTTTAATCATTCACATTGCTCTTCTCTGGACTTTCTCCAGTTTGTCCACATCTTTCCTGAAACAAGGCAGCCAGAACTGGACACAATACTCCAGTTGAGGCCTAATCAGGGCGGAGTAAAGCGGAAGAATTACTTCTCGTGTCTTACAATACTCCTGTTAATACATCCCAGAATGGTGGTAGGTTTTTTTGCAATAGTGTTGTTGACTCATATTTAGCTTGTGGTCCACTATGACACCCAGATCCCTTTCGGCAGTCGTTGCCCATTTTGTACATGTGCAATGGATTGTTCTTTCCTAAGTGGAGTACTTTGCACTTGTCTTTATTGAATTTCATCCTGTTAACCTCAGACCATTTCACCAGTTTGTCCAAGCCATTTTGAATTGTGATCCTATCCTCCAAAGCACTTGCAACCCCTCCCAGCTTGGTATTACCGGCAAACTTTATAATTGTCCTCTGTATGCCATCATCTAAATCACTGATAAAAATATTGAACAGAACCAGTCCCTGCGGAACCCCACTTGTTATGTTCTTCCAACATGACTGTGAACCATTGATAACTACTCTCTGGGAGCAGTTATCCAACCAGTTTATGTTAATTACCTGTTAGACTGCAGCAGCTCCAATGATAACTTACAAGGTAAATACAGACAAAATATTTTGCATAGTCTAATAAATTAAATTTTATTAAATAGTTCTTAATTTCAAAGTAGCAATTCCAGTTTGTGTGAACATACATATCAAAATAGTTTTAAATAAATATAGATGCTCAATAGACTAACAGCTTTGCTGTAATATAGCACATTAGAGAGAGAGAGAGAGAGAGAGAGAGAGATGCTACATTTCCCTTTAGAAATTGTTATAAGACATCTTCCTGTACATGTCTAATGGAAACTTTTCAGAATTCAATTGCAACTGCTTTAAAGTAATTGTCAGATAAATATAATAAACTAATTCCTTACTTGTGTTACTAATAAACTAATGAAACGGCAATTTTTTATAAATTTTAAATTTTTAATTCTTTTTAATTGACCACAGTGTCCCTTACACATAAGCATATACCTCAATAGGGACAGGAAACTGAGAATTCATTCTTATAACGTGAAATTCTGCATATGTTTATGCTTCAGCTGGGAGTTGTGATTCCAGACTCATAGTAGCTATAGCACAGCTATCACAAATCTGCCTGTCTGTCTGTCTGTCTGCTTGGAAACAGTCCTACCAGCTGCAGAAGAGAGATACCTACTGAAGTCAATGAAAAAACTCCAACTGATTTCAATAGGGCTAAGCTGTCACTCACAGTATTTCTGCCATATTGATCTATCAGGAGGATAGGATATCTGAAGGCTAGGATTTCCTTCTACCCACAACTGGAAAGGACTTCTGCATCTGAAACCTGAGGATTCTTTCCTAAGATCTTGGCAGATCTCGAATACGTTATTGAATCCAGAGCGACCTGCATGAAGTTCCAATGACCTCTCACTGCCTCCCGGCCCTGCCCCCAGTCTTCATGGCAGGAGCTGTATTCAGGATGTCCCAAATTGCTGCTGCAACTGAACCTTCGTCAGTGCTGAAGTTATTTTTGTGGTGGAATGTCCCATCTAGTTTCTATGGCTTTTAAAATAAGTGTACACACAGGAAACCGTGAGAAGGTTAGCTATAATGCACATTACGTACATCAGATTTAAGAAATTAGGGCATACTAAATGCCATTATATTATAGTTGAAATGTTCCAGGATTTGGCATACACTCTTACATTCATTGCTTGTTTAAGAGCTATTGATGAGAGAGGGAGTAGAACAATGAAAGTGAAGGCAAATGCCCCAAGTAAGGGTCAGCATCTCACAGGATTATACAGTGATGGATGTATTAGAAATACATATGCCAGGGAAGGCTGAAATTCTGCCACCACTACTCACTTTGAAGTATCTTATTTTGCAAACAGTCCCTCTAAAATAAATGGGGCTTCTCCCAGAACAAGGTACTGCTCAATAGGGCAGATCCTCAGTTAGCATAAATTGTCATAATGCAGTGATGTAAATGGAGCTATGACAGCTGATTCTACCTGAGGATCAGCTAAAATCTGAGAGTGTGTGTCAGAAGCTGGCCCTTAGACTAGGTGATTCAAACAAAACATGTTAGAATTAAATATAGTCGGGTAAGTATAGTAATTTTATTAAAATCTTTAATAAATGATCAAATCATTACATAAATGTTACATAGTTACCTAATATCCGATGTATCTCTGGCCATTCTTTTTGAACTTCTAGGACAAACTTAAGTTTTGAGCACAGAGGAACATAATCCATATAGTCTATCAAAACACGAACCACTTGTCCAACTAAATGTTTCAACCAAGGAACAGTAATAAAGACACAGAACTGAAAGAAAAAACACAGATTACTTTCAAAATCCACCCGGGGAAATGTCAAAGTGGTGCAATTTAAAAAAATTATTTACAGAACTATCCTGTAAGAAACAGTCTTGTACTGGCAGCCCATAGGGATGTAATGAATGACCTAAAAATGTCATCTGTATGCATCTCTAACATTTGATTCTTTATTTGTTCATACTGAATTCTGAACGCCACTTTCCATTATGTCAAAGATGACAATATCTTGATAACTTCCTTTATTGTTTTATTCTACTTTAGTTTTAGGAGTAGGGTTAAACATCTGTCTCTTAAAAGTGCACTTTCATTACATATACGCTGAGTATTATTGCTCAAAGAGTAATCTCAAACTCAAGGGAAAACCTGGAGGAAATTAATTCTTTTAGGCCTGCCTTGTTTTTATCTACTGCTATCATAACTCCATATTTTTTGGCTATACTTTGCATTCAGATTTGCTTGACTAGATCCCTGAAAAATGGGCTTGGTGAGTTTGAAAACATCCTGTGAAATAATCTTGCACCCTTGGAAATCTTTGATCAAAAAGCAATCATAGTATAAAATCTTCATATAGTATGTTGCGTTACCTGTATTACTAATAGCAATTTACAGTATCTTATGCATTCTAATTGTGTGGGAATGCCAGCAGATAGAAGAATGCTAAAAGGCTTTTGCATCCATTGAAGACAATGGGAGTTTTGTCAATGACTTCAGTGAAAGAGGGATTGGAACCAAATATAATTATGCTTTTTCACTTACGCCCATCATTATATACAAGAGATATAAATGTTCCAAGAATTGTATTTCATAAGTACTGTGTATAATTTTACTGACACTGCTTTATGACACATGTTTTGCACTTACATAACTACAGAACCTTTCACGTGAGGATTTCAAAACACGATCCAGACATAAAGTAAGTCTCACAACCCCCTTGTGACAGGTGGATATTATTATTTCTTTTACGTATGTGGAGAAACTGAGGTACAGACAGATTAATGCCTAAATTTGAATTTTCCCCCCTAAATTTGGGTACCTCAGTTATTGGATGCCCAGGTCTGTTTTTCAAAAGTGCTGAGTACCAACAGCTCTCATTGATTTCAATCAAAATTGTGAGTTCTCCGCTGAGGCCTTGGACATTTCAAACTGGGCACCAAAACTTTGGACATTTCATTCATTTGATCTAACATCTCAATTCTGCAAACACACACACAACTCTCTGTGAGTAAATCCATTGATTTAAATGGGTTTACCACCTGAGTAGATACTCACATGCTTAAGAATGTGCAAGATCTTGCTTTCAGTAATTTAGCCCTAAACAGTGCAAATAATTGACTGAGTTGGGAACAGAACCCATTTTCCTGTCTTCCAGACCTCTCCTTTAATGACTAGTCAATCCTTCCTACCTAGAGCATCTAACTCAGTTTCAAAACCAAAATTATTTATATGTGCGTTTTTGCTATCCCCGAATAAAAATTGAGAAAAGGAATTTGGTGGGGGCGGCAGTATTAAATAAATACGTTTATATTAAAAAAAATCTTGATTCTACATTAAAATATGAAATAAACTTAAAGCAAAGCTACACTGAAGAGAAAAATGAAGAGAAGAAAATGAGGAATGTGCTTACTGGATTATCTTTTATTACGCAAGATGTCCATCCTGGTAATATCTCCTCTTCTGGAACCGACCACACAAATGAATTTCCAAAGATGTCACCATGCATACAATCAAAACACATCTCTGCATTATATCCATGATTCAACAACAGCCTTAGCATTACCTCATCATTCAAAGCGTACTGAATGGCACTGGGGAAATGGGTGTCATTCACAAGCATGAAGTAGCAATTGACATTTGCTCCATAAGACAGAAGTAATCGTACGATTTCATGGTTACCAGCCCTCACTGCTACAAGAAGACAATTTAGAGGATCCTTGTTTGGATCTGCACCAGCTTTGAGTAACACTTCTGTGCAGAGAATGTCATTGTTAGAAACAGCAAAATAGAGAGCTGTTTTCCTTTCATCATCATAGTTTTCAGAAATGTGTTCAGCCAGGAGAGTATTGACATCAAAATCATTTTCAATGAGGAGTTCTAGACACTGTACATTCTGACCATCTGCTGCTGAGTGAATGGGGCTTAACCCACTTCTCTGGATTGCCGTCTTGGATGTAACAGGAATTAGGTATTTCAGTGACCTAAAAAGATAATGAAGAAAATTAACATCTGGCTAAAATTTACCTAGGCCTCAACCCCTTGAAAATAGGATGTCCAGTACTGACTTTCTACTACCACATGTAAAGCCAGATTCTGCTTTTGTTTACTTTCAAACAACCCTAACAGAAAAATTTCTATGCTGATTTACACCGCATGGAAGCCTTTTAAATTAAATGGAGTTATACAAAGTGTAAACTTGCAGAGAATGTCCCAGTTACCTTCTGCTAATTCGTTTTTTCTTTTGTATTTCAAAATATTTTGTATTTTGTATTTGTATTGCATATGCTGAAGCCACATTTAAGATTTAATTAAAACTAATTTAATAGATATACTTGTCAAATGAGAATAATCTTTAAATTCTGACTTTTTAATTCATTTAGTTAATGTGATATAGTACTAGTTGTAGTATTTTAGGGCAGAATTCGAAACCTATAATTATACTTACAGATAATGTCCTTCATATGCTGCTCGGTGTATAGGGAGCTGTCCTGCCCTATTAGGCACATTACCACTTCCTCCATATTCCAAAAGAAGAGCTACACAGTCTGGATTACCTCCTCCAGCTGCTTCAGAAAGCACTGATGCACCATCATCTGCTAAAGCATGAACATCACCACCTGTTGGAAGGATACAAAGGCGATGGTTAAATACAAAGGAATTCCCTTTAAAATACCCTGAATTTCTTTTCTTTTTATGCTCAGTTATTAAAATTACATTTTAGGAACAGAACAGAGAAGTTCATAGTAATCAGTCTAGAAATTAAAGGCAAAATTCAACCATTATATTATATTAGAGATCTAAATTATAAATGGATATATATGAAGAGAGTGGAGAAAAATCACGTGAGTGACATTTAGTTTGAGCTGAGATCCTTAACTGAGGATTTGCAGTATTATGTCATCTTTTCAAAACATGCTCAATCTCAGAGCTACACGTTGCCACTCCTTACAAAATTTTTGGTGTAGAAGCAGAAGTAGTCACTTCTGGACTGGAATGGATTGACAGCAGTTGTCACTTCTATCATCTATTATAATATTATGAACTTTTTGTTTTCTTCCAGTGGAGCAAACACATTCCCATGTGATGCTGCCCTCCCAAAAAATCCAACTGGGGAAAAAAGCACGTTCAGTTAAACATTTCCTCCTGAGACTCAGAAGCAGGCCCCAGAAAGCTAGCTAGAGCCAAGCTCCCCCGCTGGCTCTGCAAACCGCGGGGCCAACAGCAGCGGCGCATGGCTGAGGGCCCCTGCTGGCCCCGCCCCCTGCTGGATGGCAGGAGGGGAGGGGAGCAGAGCGGGTCACGTCATCCCACCCAGAGCTGTGCCGCTGCCAGCAGGGCAGAACCGGGCCCAACCATGGCTGGCAAGGGGGCCGGCTCTGCCCTGCTGGCAGCAGTGCAGCTCTCAGCCGGCCGGGGCAGGTCGACGCGACCTGCTCCACTCTGCTCCCCTCCCATCCTGCCGTCCAGCAGAGGGCAGAGCCAATAGGGGCCATCAGCCCTGCGCTGTCCCTGTGGATAGGATCCGGCCCCGGGGCCAGGAACCAGAAACTGCCCGTCGACAGATGCCGGCCCGGGCCCTGGCCGGCAGGGCACCTGAAACCTGACCCCGCCCTCTTTTGGCCCCACCCCAGCATCTGCTGAGGGTGCGGTGGGCGGGGCTGGCACAGGGGCCAGCAAAGGTTGCCGACCCCTGCTATAATAAAAAGAGAAATGACAATTCATTTGAGATTTCCTGCCATCCTATACACCCTAATGCTACAGAAAGAAGACTGTGGATTCAAAAAAAGGGGAAAAGAAACAGACTTGGAAGCGTTATAGTCCACTGAGACTAGAAATTAATACTATCTACTATCACTGAAGTCTGGGATTCCTTACTTTGTACTGCTGTCAAGCCTCCATGGCTTCCACTCATGGAAGGTCATAAAATAGGCTTTAAAATTATGTTCTTATTATCAGCTGCCTCTTGATGGTATGTCTACATTGCCATAAAAAGCCTGTGGCAGCAAGCCTCAGAGCCTTGGTCACAGGGGCATAGTCAGCCCCTATTTTCTAGCTGGGCTCCTGAGTCTCCAGAGTGCGCCTGGCCTGTCTTGGTTCCAGTCATGTGACCGGAAGCTTCCTGATGATTTTCCAGTCACTAGGCACCTGGAGCATTGTGAGGAGGGATCAGGAGAGGCAGCAAGAGCCTGGCCCTGTGAGAGCCTGGCTCCACATATCTAACCTCAGCGCTGCTACTTGCAGCACAGCTGCCTGCTGCTGGTCACTCCACCAGGTGGGGGTGGGCAGGCCTACTGGCCAAGTAGGTAGGCCTAGGCCCACCCAGGCCCATCCATAGCTATGCCCCTGCTTGGCCAACTGACTTGGGCTTGCACTGCAGGGCTAAAAATAGCACTGTAGGCAATGGGTTCTGGTTTGGGAAGGAACTCAAGCTCTGAGGCCCTTTCCCCTGGCTAGGTTTCAAAGCAAGACTTCAGCGTGAGCTCAAACATCTACACTGCCATTTTTAGCACCATAGTGTGGGCCTGAGTTTGCTGACCCAGGCTCTGAGACTCACTTCCACATGATTTTTATTGCAATCTGGAGATGCCCTTGCTGTCTTCCTTGTGCTCACACAATAAATAACCTCATTGTTCCCCATCTTCAAAGTCTCTGACAAAGTGGGATTTTCTCCCACAAAAGCTCATGCGATAAATAAATTTGTTTGTCTTTAAAAATGCCACAGGACTCCTTGTTCATTTTGCTGACCTAGACTAACACGGCTACCCCTTTGGAACTCATCAGTGAATAGGTTATATTTAGAACCAAGATGAAAAGAGAAAATCAAATGGGGGAACCCAAAACAAGCGAAAATTAAAATGGATTTTCTTTTTAGACCAGAGTTGCTCTCCTGCTCACTGTGACCTTCAATATTTATTCTTTTAAACACAGTCTAAGATCAGTGACACTTATCTCATATTTAATGTGATCAAATATATGTGACCTCACATATGTCCTGGAAACTAAACAATATATATGCAGTTGCTGAAGCACAAATCTTTACTTGCCTACATACCTTTATGAATAAGATGCTCCAGCACGTCACAATGACCATATTCAGCAGCAACTCCTAATGGAGTTACCCCATAACCATCTTTCAGGTGCACGTTTCCTCCATTTTTCAGAAGTAGGGAAACAATCTCTTTGCAGCCCTGTTTTGCAGCTTCATGCATTGCTGACCAGCGTTTTACACACGGCTGGTGGATAATACAGTTGTGTTTAATCAGAGTCAAAACCATTTCATAAGAACACTGCCTTACAGCTTGAAAATATTGAAAAAGAAGAAAAAAGGCTCTGTTAGAGATCTCGTTACACATGAGGAAAGATGAATTGTTAGTCTTACAATACATTTTTTTCAATGTTTGGAGAAAATTAAGCATGCCATCTATGTGGGCCAAATTCAGACCTCTTTCCTGGAAATCTGTGGGCCAAACACACTGGCAAGTAAAGGATGGTGTAAGGTACATGTTCAGTGTATAAGTGGATGCAAATAGTAAAACAATGTAACCCACATTGATTGGCATTCAGTGTGTATGCAAAATGTATGTTCTGAGGCCATAGAAGCAGAAGTATCACAAGAAAAGCAACAAGCAGAAGGATAAAATTAAAAATAGAGGGGTACTGCTTTATCTCACTCCATCCAGTAAATTGATTTTGCTGATGTATCATTTTTCTTTCCCCAGCTCTGACAAATTAGGTTAATTCTCAGGGCTTTGTTCTTCATGTGTGGACCTCCCAATGATCTCTATCAGTGTTACACACATGCAAGACTTGTAAGATTGGCCTGCCACTGAACACAATACAGATATAAATTCACAACTTAAAATGTACACTCATTCTTCTTTCCAACTTAGATCTATTGTGTAACTTGCACCATCATTTGTCATGGTTAAACATAGGCCCTTTACTTTTAATGTTACAGCAAACTCTTCGAGGTTCTCCCAGTGTTTCAACTGTATCCTACTTATTAGGGCAGCTTCTAATTCTAATGGTGCTGCAAGCACTCGTGGATCACAAGGGGCATTTTACGGACATCAATGCTGGGTGGTTGGGAAAGGTGCATGATGCCCGCATTTTCAGGAACACTGGTCTGTACCGGAAGCTGCAAGGGGGTAGGTACCTTCTTCCCAGATCAAAAAATTACTGTGAGGGATGGGGAGATGCCCATAGTCATCCTCAGAGACCCAGCATACCCACTGATGTCATGGCTCATGAAATTCGAAAATTCCCAGGAATCAAAACAGGGTGGGGACTGTTTCGTCACGGCCACAGAGAGCGGGTGAGGGGAAGACCAGAGAGGACGACTTTGGAATGCTGGGACACTTCCGGAGGCCAATCATTGCGCGGTAAGCGTACACACGAGTCGAAAGGCGCAACAGCTGTTCCGTGTTAACTGCTACCACCCTCGTTGAGGTGGTTTTTCTATTGTGCTACAATAGGGCTGTTGACGCGCAACAGCCCTATTGCACCTGTGTACGCTGTTGTTGTTATCGCGCGGTAATGACTGTTAATGCACGATGAAGTGATCGTGTGTACATGGCCCAAGATACCACTGACATATGATATACGCAAGGGCCAAATTCTGTCCCTTTGAGGATCCAACTGTGAAATTTTCATGGGTAACTGCCAGCTCAAAACCAACACAACTTAGCTGTCTATGGGACAGTTTTCTATTCATGCACATTTTGCTATGTAGAACAAGTGTGGTCAGTTTGTAACAGCTAACAGTAATATTTCAACCTTTATTTTCATATAGTTCTATACATTTTTGTGCCTTGTTTTAACTTTGACATTCTGAACTAGCTTGGTAGTATATCTTTAATGTTCCAGTCCCAGTCCCATTGATTTAAGTTAGAATTTTGATCTGTCCCTGAATTTTTGGACAAATATTCAATATCCTGTGAAACTCCAAACAATAAATTGTCATAAATGTTTGAATAAACATACAAGCTTCCCTATCAAAAAACATTCTTTGTGATTACTTAGTTACAGTTGATCTTTGTTTTGTGATGCTATTCATAGTTACATTGACTTCAATGGCGTTTTATGGTATGTACCCAACTAAAGAGTCATCTAATCCATGGTTCTCTTATACAGTGAGTTCAAGAGTAATTAAATTAAAAGCAATTCTGAATTTCATCTTATATTGAGTGGTAAGCACTTGATGCTCTCACTGACTACTCTGGTCTTGGATTGAACTGTAAGGTCCCGACTCAATTCCAAATGACAACAGGCTCATAGAGTAAGAAAACCACACAGGCAAAAAACACCACCTATCAGAAAATCATAAACAGAAATATCCAAGGGTGCGTCTACACTTAGAAATTAAGTCGACTTAAGCTTGCTTAAATCGACTTAATTTAATCCGCGTCTACACTGCACTTTCCTTAAGTCGACTTAAGCAAGCTGCTTAAGTCGACTTAAGGAAAATAAAGTTGACTTAATGAAAATTAAGTCGACTTTATTAAGCCTCCTTTTAATTTGACTTTAGGCTTAAGTCGACTTCCTATAGTCGACTTAAGCCTGTGTAGACCTGGAGTAGCCCTAAGTCGACTTAAAGTCGACTTAGGGCTCTCCAGGACTCCCCCACTGCCCTCCCTGCTGGGGGCGGGCACAGGGGGAGCCTGGCATGCCCACCCACAGGGCACCTGCCCTGCCCACCCTGCCCCTATGCCCTGCCAGGGTCCCTGTCCCCCTTTGCTCCATTGTACCCAGGTACAATGGGGCAAAAGCTGAGCCCCCTGGCACTGGGCAAGGGCTGCCCGCCCTGCCACCGTAGACCTGCCCAAGGTCCCCCTAGCCTCTACAAGTTGACCTAGGCGTCCAGTGTGGATGCTCTAGGTCGACTTTGTAAGTTTCCCCCTAAGTCGACTTTAAATTTAAGTATGGACATGCTAAGTCGACTTAACTAAGTCGCCTTTAAGTCGACTTAAATTTACAAGTGTAGACATAGCCCATGAGAGTAAATTTAGCAGGGAAGAAACAAAAATCCTTTCCCCTCAATCCTAATAAGAATTTACATTTCCTAGTATTCATCAAACAGCAGTGGTTATAAATGTCTTTTAATCTTAAAAGTTCTAAGATTTTGCAACTATTGAAACTAGAGAAATACAAAGCAATACATTCTAAATAAACTTTTACAGGCCTTAAAAATTTAATACATGAATTGCTTCATTCTTGGTGGTTAGAACTGACAAAAGTTAGTACCCATCAAACTTAATGTTTTAATAAGTCTGATCATTATATTTTAGTATATATAATGTGGGAATTGCATTAATTTTACAGATTGATTTTCTTCATAAGAACTTAGTACTTTCATTTTCAACAAGAGCTGGAAGCTGGTGCAGGTAAATTACAGTAAAGCTCTTTTAAATATAGTATCAGTAGAAAACTTTCTCTACCCCGTTAGCAAAATCTTTTCCATCAGGTCATAGATTCTTCCTCGTGGCTCTAAATCTATCTTGCCTTAGTTCTGCCAAGAGAGTCTGCAGACCTCTTCCCCACAGCCCTCTTTTTGCTACCAGTTCCCTGCTTTTATAGAAGCCCCACCTGTTCGTGCACAAGTGAAATTCCCTGATTATGACTTGCCTCTCATCCCAAATATCCCCCATCTTTCAGCATAATAGGTTAATTAGCTCATCTGGCCTAAATTGACCCTTTCAAACTAATGTGGGGGAGCACATTCCATTACAACAACTGCCTCATTACCTTTTAAAATCTGGTCTCATGTGAACCTTCACGGCACAATTAATGATCATTAGTCTAAGCAAGAGTTTAATTAGAGGCTGACAACTTAATGAAATCATGCCTGTTTTACACCTAGTTGTTAATGACTGGGGATTTCCTACTGGAGAATATATATGGTGGGATTTCATTATTTTACGGGCTGACTTGGTCAGGAGTAGTTGGATATTTTCATTGTCAGAAAGATTTGTGGGAAATGGCATGCAACTAACCTACTAAGTAATAATTCAGTTCAAGGTCAGATTATTCTTTTGGAAAGTTTTCTACTGATAATATATTTAAATGAGCGTTACCATATATGAGTAATTTAGCTGCACCAGCTCCCAGCTCTTGTTGAAAATGAAAGTACTTAAGTTCTTATGAAGAAAATCAATCTGTAAAATTAATACAATTCCCACATTATACATCAGTGATCAGACTTATTAGAACATTAAGTTTGATGGATACTACTTTTGTGAATTCTAACTGCCAAGAATACCCAATGAAGCAATTAATGTATTCAAATTTTAAGGCCAAGGTACAGGGTGGGCCAGGGTTCCCCTGCCAGCCACTCAAGCCTGTTCCACACTGCTGACAAAATTGGCCGGCAGTTGAGAGAAGATATCCAATGCTCTCCTCTCAATGCAGCGTGCGGGAGTGGATTAATGGCATCGACTTCCAGGATCGATTGAGGCGAGTCTCCACTGAGCTCAATTGAACCCACAGAATCAATCAGGTAGCGCCAACACTGTCACCGCCAGTATAGACAATATCATCCTCTGTGAATGGCACAATCTGGGCTGTGAACTTGGAGGCTGTCTGGGGCCATGTGTCTTAGCCATCGAGGAAGTGGTCCAGCCAGGGCAGTGGATTTAAGAATTGCCTGGGACAGTGAGGAAGGTGTTGATATCACTCTGGAAGGGGAAACACCATAGGAGAGCTGAGTCACAACAAGGAAGCTGCTGCTCCTGGAGCAAGAGAGGGGTCTCAGACTAAGAGAGAGAAAAGGAACTAAGGAACCACAAGAAGATGGAATTGGGCCTGAAGAGCTCATCTTTAGCGTGGCCAGCTGGAAAACCCATCTGTGATGAGCAAAGATACCAATGACAGCATCTAAAGATGCAGATAGACGTGTAGAATGAAATCAATGGGAGTTAGACACCAAGGTGCTATTGAAAATCCCACTAAGTACCTATCTGTGTCTTTAGGCACTTAAATACAAATCTGGCTTATGGATCCTGATTTAAAGTCCAGTGAAAGCAGTGGAAGTCTTTCTATTGACTTCAAAGGACTTTGGGTAACTAAATAAGTACAGAAAATGAACCTTCTGCTCTCACTTACAGATGGTTCTTCTTTTCTAGGGTAAGCAATATTGTCAGGGTGGTGCAAGAAAACATTAACTTCAACTGCCTTTAAATAAGTCAGGGAACAGAGAGTTTCTAGGAGCATCAACTCTGCGTTTTTCATAAGCACTTAATTCACATGGAAAATTTTAAAAAGTCCCGCCTAATCAAATGCAACAACAAAAATGGTTTAAATATTTTTCCAGAAAAATAAAGCAGTATGACTTGTATTATAACTGGGTTTAAAAAAAATAATAGGACCATCTCTCTGTTCTGTTATACATCGTACTAATTGCAGAAAGCAATTCCATCTTTTGGTCAAATCTTTGCAACCAATTAAGAATGTTCTAGCAGGTGCATTAGAATTTGTGATATCTTCCCCATATCTTCAAGGCAACTCAGGACACACATTTCAGAAATAATTGGTTCAGTGTCTAATTGAATCTCCAATTTACTCTGGAGCTGTAAACCAGCCCACCCAATTGAGTGTTTGATTGTTGTGACTCATAAGTGGGCGTCTGGAGATGGAACATGGACTGAAAAAGATCTCTGATTTGCTGAAGAGGTAGCAGGAGAGAAAGAGAAAAGCTGGAAATCTAGATTAGCATCCATTCAAAATTTTGGGGTCCATATCCAGTTTTCCTTTGGAGAATAGCTGAAATACTATAAAGGTTACTTTTGTAATTCATGTGAAACAAAAAATAGAAAATACTTTAGAGAGGGAAGAAAATGCTGTCTCTTGGGCTCTGAAATATAAATCTCTCATCTCTATTATTAGGATCCTACCAAATTCACTGTCCATTTTGGTCAATTTCACAGTCACAGGATTCTTAAAATAATCAATTTCACAGTTTCAAATGTTTACATTTGAAATGTTATGGTGTTTTAATCAGGGGGATCCTGACCCAAAAGAGGGTGGCTGGGGGTGGGGGGAGGGGCAGAGCACAAGGCTACTGTAGGAGGGTTGTGGGATCACTACCCTTACTTATGTGCTGCTGCTGGCAGTCCCAGCTTGACTCAGGTTCAGACCCTCCACTCAATGGCTGCGTCTACACTGGTAAATTAAGTCGACTTAAGGAAAATAAAGTCGACTTAATTAAAATTAAATCAACTTTATAACACCTCCTTTGGATTAGACCTAAGGCTTAAGTCGACTCCCTAGAGTCGACTTAAGCCAGTGTAGACGTGGGGTAGCCCTAAGTCGACTTAGGGCTACCCCAGGGCTACACCAATGTCCTCCCTGCTGGGGGGGGGCACAGGTGGAGCCTGGCATGTCCCCCCCACAGGGCAGGGCAGAGCCCTGCCCACCCTGCCCCTATGCCCTGCCAGGGTCCCTGTCCCCCTTTGCCCCATTGTACCTATGTACAATGGGGCAAAGGCTGAGCCCCCTGGCATTGGGCAAGGGGTGCCCCCCCGACCCTGTGGACCTCCCCTAGGTCCCACTAAGCCCCTAGAAGTCGACCTAGACGTCCAGTGTGGACACTCTAGGTCGACTTTTTAAGTTCCCCTTTAAGTCGACTTTATTTTTAAGTGTAGACGCACTAAGTCAACTTAGTTAAAGTCGACTTAAATTAACAAGGGTAGACATAGCCAATGTTAGCACCACTGTGTTTAGACAGAAGGGCATATAGACATGACCTTGAGTTGGAACTGGATACAACGGTTTAGAACGCTGAAAACTCTGTAATTCATGTCAGTTTAACTCATAAAAAGGAAGTAATTACCAATGAGAAGAGGAGTTTCACCTTTACTGTTTGTGGTATTAGGCCAAACACCCTTTTCCAGCAACGCTCTTACATTTTCTACAAGGCCGGCTTTTGCTGCCAATGTTAATGGTGTTTCTCCATCACATGTTTTGTATTCCCACATTGCTTTATAGGATGCTAGAGTTCAGAAAGTGGAAAATAAAACATAAAATTAAAATGACAGGCATTTAGGACACAACTCAATGCCAAGCTGATAACTATCTGCATGGAAATAACTTTACAACTATTTAAACTTTGACTTGCTAGTTAGTTCTGACACAATGGCTGTCTCTTGTAGTTAGTGGTGTGATCATGCAGCTCTTTTCTGAATAGTTGAAGTTTTCTGAACAAAGTAATTCAAAATGGACCAACCTCTTTGCTGGTGTAGATTGGTGCATCTTCACTGAAGTCAAAGGTATGCCAATTTACACCACTAGAGAATTTGGCCTATGTGATTGACATGCCAAGCAAAGGTGGAGGGTTCTCATATTTTGCAGTTATTGATTGTATTTGTTTATTTGTCCATGTATTGCTCCTTGTTTTTTCACCACTCACATATTTTATCTTTCCAGTCTCATAGCCCTGTGGGGTGTCTTCAGCTCACTCACCATCCAGAATGATTTCAAGTATTTGCTGAATTGACTGAGCTGCAGCCTCATGAAGTGGGAACCAACCTCTTTCATCGGCTTCATCCAAAGCATATTTATATTTCACATAGTTCTGAAGATCAAATACTTGGCCTGAAATAAAAAATAGTGCATATTTGAAAAAAATAGGAAAGCTAAATGCTTTGAGCTGTGAATATTTTATTTACATATTTGTACCTTGTCTTATGGCAGCTACAAGTTTCCTGTTTTGATCACTGGGTGGGACAAATCTGTTGAAAGAATGACAGAAGATATCAAGTATGCACAATATAGATACATTACATTACAGCATAATTTGAAGAGTTTTTCATAGGGCTGTCATATGATTAAAAATTGCAATTAATCATGAGATAAAAGATAGTTGTGATTAATCACGGTTTTAATCGCACTGTTAAACAATAATAGAATACAATTTAAATTCAGCATGGAAGCATGTCTTCTGGAATAATGGTCAACCCATGAAGGGGCAAACGGATGTTTAGCATATCTGGCATGTAAATACCTTGCAATGCCAGGTACAATGATGCCATGCAAACGCCTGTTCTCACTTGCTGTTGACATTGTAAATAAGAAGTGGGTAGCATTATCTCCCATAAATGTAAACACATTTATTTGTCTTAGTGATTGGCTGAATAAGGAGTAGGACTGAGTGGACTTGTAGGCTCTGAAGTTTTACATTGTTTTGTTTTTAATGCAGTTATGTAAAAAAATTCTACATTTGTAAAATGCACTCTTATAATATAGATTGCAATACCGTACTTAGGTGAGATGAACTGAAAAATACGATTTCTTTTTATTCTTTTAACTGCAAATATTTGTAATCAAAATATTAATGTAAAGTGAGCACTGTACTGTGTTGTAATTGAAATCAATACTTAAAAATGTAGAAAAACATCCATCAATATTTATAATAAATTTAAATTGGTATTCTATTATTGTTTAACAGTGCAATTAAAACTGTGATTAATCAAGACTATTTTTGTAATCTAATTAATTTGTTTTGCATTATTCACTTGAATTAACTGCGATTAACTGACAACCCTAATTTTTAATCACCTGTTTTCAGTGGTTTTAAACTTTAGGCTTATATCATCTCACCAAAAATCCTGATAAATCACTCATGAATGTTAGACACAGGATGAGAATTTGAACAGCCCCTCTGGACCACAGGTCATTGATAGCTTTGTTTGACTATGTCTGTCCTAGCCTTTTTCTGAAAAGTTTCCCTTTGTAACTAACTTAATATGGTTCTAATGTATAGAGTCATTTGCCAATTTATTAAAAATGTCATCTAAACCTATTCAGAGTAGATCTACATGATATATTGGTAAAATGCCAGTGGCTGCCAGGGTTCCAAGATACTATGACAATGAGCACAGCACAATACTAGGAATCAGCCAAATCGTAGCTGGAAATGGACAGTGGCACGAGTGACAATCTGTAAAGAAATAAGTTCCGATCTTCCAATAGGAACCACATGTGGACCCTCTATTCTCATAGAGTTTCACTGATCCCATTGTAGACTCAGGGTCAGACTACAAGTGAAATGGACAGTTGACTATCTAGATTCACTTTCATTTTCAAAAACAGCATTTTAGAAAAAGTCTTTCAATTTATAGTGATAAGAAATAGATGGTGGGATTTTTGTCATACAACTCCCATTAAAGCCAAGTTTTATTATTTTATCAATAAAAGTAGCTAGCTGGTCACATTTTTAAGAGCACTTTAGTGACTTGGAAAATGAAGACACATTTTCAAAAGTGACATAGGGACTTAGAAGCCAAAGTCTCACTGAAAGCTTATGCAAAACAAAGAAAGTGTCCTATGGCACTTTTAAAGACTAACAAATATATTTAATGCATGAGCTTTCGTGGGAGAAAATTCCACTTTATCAGATGCTTGAAGATGGAGAACTTACAGAATGGAAGGAAAAATAAATGCAGGGAAGTGTAAGTCACAGGTCAGACTATTTCAGCAAATCAAAGCAGCTGTTTAGATTCAAACAGTATGGAACAACATATTAGAAGGTGGGGAGGTATAGATGGGGGAAAGTCACTTATTGTAATGAGAAAGCCAATTCAAATCTCTGTTCAAGCATTAGGTAATGGTATCAAATTTTCATATGAATTCTAACTCTGTAGTTTCTCTTTGAAGCTTTGATTTGTAATTAACTTGCTTAAGTACAGCAATTCACATATCTTCCATGGAGTGAGCGGGGAGATTGAAATGTTCCCCTATTGGTTTTTGAATGTTATTTCTGATGTCAGATTTATGTCCATTTATTCTTTTGCGCAGAGACTGTTCTGTTTGTCTAATGTATAGGGCAGAGGGGCATTGTTGGCACATGATGGCAAATATCACATTGGTGGATGAGCAGGTGAATGAGCCCTTGATGGAGTAGCTGGTTTGATTAGGTGCTATGATTGTGTCATTTGTGCAGATATGTGGACAAAGCTGGCAACGGGGTTTGTTGCAGGGATATGTGCCCATAATGCCCCTCTGCCTTATACATTGGACAAACAGAACAGTCTCTGTGCAAAAAACCCCCCCAAAAACCCCAAAATTAAAAACAAATAAAACTGTTGAGGCTCTGATTGAAGAGGTCCCTTCTGTCATCCATGCGGCCCGTATACGGCTTCATAAGCTAGGGGAGCAAGGGCTAAGCAGCACCTCCCACAATCAGGACGGGCACCTGCTCGTCCCCGATGGTGATGGTGTGGTCGGGGAAGAAGGTGCCTGCCTGCATGCGCCTGTACAGGGCGGAGTTGCACAGGATCCATGCATTGTGCGCTTTCCCCGGCCAGCCCACATAGATGTTCTGCAAGATCCTGCAGTGTTCCACAAGGGCCTGCAGGACCACGGAGTAGTACCCCTTCCAGTTGACATAGTCCCTGGTGTGGTGTTCCAGGGCTCGGATGGGTATGTGTGTGTCATCCACAATGCCCCCACAGTTGGGGAAGCTGAGTCCGGTGAGGCAGCTGAGGAGTTCATGCAGGTTGCCTGGAGTGATGAGGTGGGCTAGCAGGACCCAGCTGATTGCCCTGCACATCTGCATGAGGGCAGTCCCCACAGAGACCTTCCTGATGCCCAGCTGCTGGGCCACAGAGCAGTAGGAGTGCGAGGTTGCCAGCTTCCATAAGGCAACGGCCACTTGCTTGTCTATGGACAGGGCAGGTCGAAGCAGGGTGGAGCAGGAAGGCCCAGGGGCAGAGCACAGCTGTGGGGCCCGGCCTCTGGGCCAGCCTGCCCCATATGGCCGCATGCAGCCGGCTCCCCGCCTGCGGCCTTGGCCTCCTGGCCCGGAGCCAGGGCCGGAGCCAGGGCCGGAGCTGGCTCCCCCTGCCTGTGGCCTTGGCCTCCTGGCCTTGATCCAGGGCCAAAGCCGGCTCCCTTGGCCGGCAGCCTCAGCCTCCCGGCCCGGGGCCAGAGCTGGAGCCAGATCCTGCCGCCGCCAGCCTCAGCCTCTGCCTCTGGGGTTGCCTCCCTGGGGGACGGAGCAGGCTGATGGGACCGCCACACTCCCCTGCAGCATGGGAGTGGGGGGCAGGGCCCCGCCTAGGCCAATTGGCCCAGGGTCCTGCTCCCTCCAAGGGACGGCCCTGGTTAGAGCAGTCACATTTTGATAGGGCATTAGGAGGTCTGTGATATGGGTGGTTGGACTTGGACCTGCATAATGCAATACAGATGCTGGAGCTCCACATTAGACCCAACAACAGTTCCTAATCTGGAGCTAGAAATGACAGTAGATGTTCAAGTCCTAGGTTAACAAACCCAGGGTCTACTACCTCAAGTTCTGCTAACCCTGGGGTTATATTACAGTGTAGACATGCCCAGTGAATACAAACAAAGCACCATCCATTTTCTTCAAAGAGAGTTATTTACCAACATGTAACTAATCAAAACAGCTACATTTTGGTGTGCTGCACTCAGTCATTTCTTCAGACAGTGCCTGGCTGGCAAATACATAAACACAGATAATAGCCAAACTAAAATTAAAATGTTAGGGCAATATAAATATTTTAGTTTCAATTGTACAGAACACTTAAAGAACTTCCTATATTCTTATTATAGGCATGTAATTTCTGATTTTGTAAAGTACCTGTCGTTGTAATGGGAAGATGTTGGTTGACTGGCTTCAGTTGATTCTTGAATACTAAGTTGAATTGCATAAGCAGTGAGATGGTCTTCAATAGAGTCCTCATATCCTTCCATCATCTTGTATGAAAGATTGAACTGTTGTCAAGAAACAAAAAAGGAAAGTTTACTGTTAGGAGCGAGATTCTGCCACTCTTACTTTTGGTGAGGTCTTGTCTATATGGCAAGATTTAAGTGCACCATCTTGCAGCGCAGTAACATCCTATATGGACATTAATATATCATAGTGAAAGTCCCAAAGTGCAGCTTATTGTACTACTACTACTTCAAAGAGTAACAATTGATGTCACACTCTGGGACTTTCGCTGTGCTGTAGCAGTATCCACAGGAGATGTTACAGTGCAGCAACCTGGTGAGCTGTATATTCACACTTCAACTAGCCATGTAGACAAGATCTAATAGTATCTGTATTTAAATAAATGGGACAGCAATTTGGAGTAAAGCACTACTCATTGTGAGCATTGGTATCAAGATTTGGCCCTAGGGTTAGAGATGGGCAAATAAATCATATAAATATTTGCGAATGTTCTTGAGAATAAAAATTAGTGTTCACAACTGCTTTTTCTGATAATTCATGAACATTTGGGACAGTAATCTTTTATCTGCAAAAATGATGCAAAGAAAACACTGCCAGCAATATCTGAAAAGGGAATACTGCTCATGTCATTTGGAAAAGTTCTTTTTATTACTCACATAGATTTGTCTATTAGAAATCAATGATCCTGGACAATTTGTGAAGACTAAAAAGACACTCTTGTATATAAAGTTTAGGTCATCCAATCAGGGAATGTGTGATTTACAGGGTCAGTCTTACTCCATGAAAAAATGAAAAGCAAGCATTCTGAGTGACCAATTTGTGCATAATCTATAACCCAGAATTTGTTTTCATAAATTATTGATGAACAATTGCCAAAAACAAATAGACATTTTAAAAATAATGATCAATTCGTGAATAATTCACAAAAACAGAAGGGACTAAATTCATTCTAATAAATTATTCAGAGTGAATAATTTGACTGGCTCTGGTTATGACCACACAGCATACAGACATACTGAGAGCTTACAAAAGTGCCATATTGATTCACAAAACAGTATTTGACTAAATTTAAGTACCAGTTAGTTTAATCCTCATGCATAATATATAACGTTTATGAACTACACAAGACCGTGCTGTGCAGAAGAATGTCAGAATGACCTTGTATCATTAATAGACACAAGATGTAGTGGCCCCAATTCAAATTATCTTGTGGGGTGAGGGGAAATAAATTCCAGTCTCCACCACCCCCAGTAGGGGCCCCATTCTAGTTCCCACCCGTTCATCTCCCCTCCTCCTAGAGAGTTCCTGCATCTCCTTCAGCTAGGAAGCCTTCCCTATCTCTTGTCCACACAGTGCATGAGATGGCACTTCCAGAAAATGGCTCTTAGCAGACTCAGTAGCACTCTCTCGTATAGGAGAAGAGTCCCTGGCTATGTCTACACTAGGAAAAGTTAGGTCGACTCTGTTAAGTCGACTTAATAAGGTCAACTTTAAGTCGACTTAAAGTCGAACTTATTAAGTCAACTTAACAAAGTGGTGTCCATGGACGTGGACTAAACCCACTCTGTTAAGTCGACCTAACTGCCTTTAGGTCGACTTAACAAAGTGGACTTAAGCAGTTACACTAGGCTTAGGACAACCTAAAGAAGGGTTAGGTTGACCTACCTGGTGGTTCTTAGTAAGTTGACTTAAGCTTTCATTAAAGTCTGAAATGTAATGAAAGTCTGGTGTAGACAGGGAGTAATTTAGATCGATTTAAGCCTCTTTAAGTCGACCTAAATTGCTAGTGTAGACATAGCCCCCGTGTGCCAGGTTACAGCACCATATGACCTGGCTGCCCTTCTGTCTACACAGAAATGACACCTTTCAGTGACGTTGTGACCTTGTGTGCCAGGCCACTGTGCCACTCACTGAAATTTGGCCCAGCTGCCCAACCCAGAGAGGCAGCTGGGTCATATTTCAGTGAGTGGCATTGTAGTCTCGTGGCTGGAGCACCACTGTGGGAGCCACCTTACTGATGCGACCATGCTTAAAAGTGGCCATTGCATGCTGTGGAACTTTGAGCAAGTGGATAAACACTGGGGGGAGACAGCACACCCCATAATTGGTGCCACAGACAGGAGGCACACAGAAGCACACCCACACCTTTTGGTTTATTTCCTGAATTGCCAATCAGTATCACTGTACGGTCTGGATAGCTAAACTATGAATGAGCTTTAAGTCACTGCATTATATTTGCAGTCCTGAGGGGTACTAGACATTGACAATGCCTTTACACATGCCAGGGCAATGTTCAACACCGCTCGGGGTCAGATTCCTAGTGACTAGTACCAAGCTGTGTGGGCAGCGGGGAGTACGTCGGATGTCTCAGTGGATTAATAATGGAGTATACAGCACCTTAGAGTCACAAGTTTGAATTCAGCCTGCCTGGTTCTCAAGCTCAGTAGCAGTGCTAGCCCCATTGTGGGCACTGAGCAGGAATGTTTTGGGGCCCTCTCCTCCCCAACAACACATGCTAATAATTAATGGGGGACAGGGGGTGGGGGGGTTGAGCTGTGTGGGCCCTAGCAATTGCTTAATCTGTTTACATCTCATGCTGGCTGTGCTCCAGCTCTCACTGTGATTCTCAGCATGGATTTTGCTAATGATAGCCCATTAAATAATAAACCCTGATGGTAAATAACTATTGCAAAAATTGGCCTGCAGGGAGTCAGGTAAATGCTTTTTGCTTTTTTTAAAAAATACCGTATTCTGCAGTCTTGCAAAGTTTAAAATTTGGTATTTTATATCTTAAAAAGTAAGTATTAAAAACTTTGCAAAACAAACATAATACCAAATAAATGTACCTAGCCAACTCTCTAAAGGCCGGCTCTGTGTTCCATCAACTCTGTGATAGGATATCAACAACATAGTGCATGTTTGGTCTTTACATTAGTGGGATCTAACCTAGAAGGACTAGAAACTCTGGAAGTTAAACTATTACTCCTACTAATTAGCACTCATGCCGTGCCTTACTTTTGTCAGTGCTGCACAAATATTAATCAGTCAAATTAAACAAGCACTATGTTGAATACCTCTCATAGAATGGCCATGGGGGGTAGGGGCATCCAGCATGTTGCTTATGCTGCTGGAATCTGGTCAGAATAATTTGCATGTCATTTTTTAAAGCAGTTCTTCACACATGAAGTGCTAACCTGACTTCTGTGAACAGGATGCTTTGCATTGCAGCACTAAACTAAACATTGATTTTAAAATGTGCTATAATCCCATACCTAAATGCTTTACTCTTGTCATGTTGTGATAGACGCTATGCAACAAAAAATGATCAATAATGGCACAGAGTCAGGATGACTGAGAAGCTAAAAGTGTCAATGCAGGACTCCAATTTCAGGCTTTTGCAATACTATCACACTAGCACAGAGCATGAATTCACACCTCTCCTAATCCTCACACAGAAGGCTCTTGTCCAACACTGTCACCCATCAGGGTAGGCTCTCTGAAGACAAGTGAAAACACCACCATAGTCCCATTGCCTTTAAAGGTAAACATACACATCTTTTGCTTTGACTGCCAGCTGTGACTGCAATAACTTCCAAAAATAAAAAATAGCTTTTGTGGCCACATAAATCTTTTTTTTTCCTGCTCAGCAGAATAGGACTTTATGCACTTCATAACAGACAGGGTTATTCTAATTGAGCCTCCTCCCCCTGCTTATGTGTCTCAGAACGAGGCGTCAACATAGTTATCCAAAAAAAGATTTCACACACCAGCTGAATATCTCATGAATTGGTCAGCAGGGTACAGAGCCATATTCCAAGGCCCTTCACTATTGCACAATCTTAACCAGGAGCAAAAGGGGTTGTTCGTAATATTTCTGTTCAAGCAGTCAAATCCTGCAATCCTAGGCAAAACTCCCTGTGCAAACAAGACTTGAGGATTTTGACCAGGATTCTTGGAAGGATCTAAATAAAGCAATGTAAACATTTCCATACTGTTAAAAACAGAAGGGTTCCAGGGAAGTTGTGAAACTGCTCACAATGCAAAAAGGTTTATCAAAGCCTTTGGAGTTTGATGCAGCACAAAAGAAAAAGGCAGACAGATATTTTTTTCTGACATTTTCCAGACTTTGTTAGGCAAAAAAAGAAGAAATTCAATGTTGAATTTCCAAGAGGGTGATGCAAACAGAGGATTTAAAAAAAAAAAATTTACAAAGCAAAATGACTGACATTCTATTTTCCCAATCTCTTCCCAAGGCTCTTATTAAGGACTCCATAAATATGTCAGCATGTGGAAGAGCACCACAAGGTAAATTCTTTACAGATTAAAGCACATAAACGCTTTCAAATAGCATTAAGAGTTGGCAGCCTGCCTTACATCCACAAAAGCAAGAACATTAAAGTAAAGATTGACCTTCTGCCTTTCTTTCCATCCTATTGTTGGATAATTTTAATGGCATCTAAAAATAATCCCTTTTGCCTCATTGAAATGTGTTAACTATATTCAAAGAAACTGTTGCAGGTGGGCATCAACAAAACCAACACATTGACATTGTTTTGTGAAGGACCGTTATACCTTGCAAGCAGTGGGAGAAAGTAGTCCGTAAAACGTAATGAACCAGTACTTCGTAGAAAAAAAAAGGAGTCCTGTGGCACTTTTAAAGACTAACAAATTTATTTATTCCATGAGTATTCCTGGAAGAAAATCCCACTTTGTCAGACACTTTGAAGACGGGGAACTTACAGAAGGGCAGGAAAATAAATGCAGGGAAGTTTAAGTCATAGGATCAGGTTAGACAGTTAAAGCAAATCAAAGCAGTTGTTCAAATTCAAACAGGGGGGAACGGCATGTAGAAGGAGGTGAAGTCAAATCACCTGTTGTAATAAGAAACAAAACCCCAAGATCCCTGTTCAGCCCTGAGGCAACAGTGTCAAATCTGCATATGAATTCCAATTTCCAGTTTCTCTTTAAAGCTTTGATTTGTTATCCATTTGTTTAAGTACAGCTATTAACAAATATAAAGAATATCCCTTAGCACACAACTATAACCTCTCCTCACTACATACACAAAGCAAAAAAGTGAGTTTTTAGAGCAAGTTTACATTGAATAATGAATGTTCATAATGAGGCCAAGAAGTTATTTAGAGTATGTGCTTCTATAGATGTAATATGAAAAAAGTAATGGTATTCATCCATTCTGGCTTCCACTAGAACCGTTTAGTAATCATATATAAAACATTGTGTCTTCCTTCACACTTTTCTCTACACTTGGAATAGACTCCACCATGGGTAGGATTCATGTGTCAAGTTAGTCTACCTTCTCCTTCAGTAAACTTCTGAAAATCCACCTGCCTTTGAAGCAGTCCAGCAGCGATATCAAATGTGTATGGACAGACCCTTGTACCCACTACCCTGTCTGCCTGATAGGGAGCAAGGACTTGAAAATGAGTCTCCTATACCCTAGGATAGTGTCCTAACTGTAGAGGCCTGAGACTTAAGTCACCCCCATAATATCTAGGCTTGGAACTTAACTCACCCATATATTAAACCAGCCTTGGGCAAAACTCAGGGATTTCATGCTAAAATCAAGAAAAAATGCTTCAGTGATGGTAAAGCACCCTCACCTCAAGAATGCTCCTAATACGAGTTGTAACACCAACGGTTGTAAAGTAGAGACACTCAGGCACTGGGAAGTTTGGGAGGATAGAGAAAGATCCAGGAAATGGTAAAAATAGATAGATAAGATAAGCTCTGATCAGAAAATTTATGCTGGCCATTTACACAAACGAAGAAGACCGTAAATACAGGGCCGGCCCACAACATTTTGGCACCTGAAGCGTGGAGCTCAAATGATGCAACCAAACCCATTTGCTAGGGCCAAAACTTTGAAAAGTCTCAATTCTGTCTTCTTCCTGTTCTACTCCTCTCATGGTACTGCTCTGCTACCTACTACAATAAAGGAGAACTAACAACTTAAAATGCCTTGTTCAAAAAATTTTAAGTAACTTTCAAACGCCTGAACAGCAAATATAACTTTTCTGTCTGCATAGTAAACACTGGCATTTTTATCTGTTTGAATAATCAAATCAGTGCTTTCTGTGACTTCTTGATTGCAAAGATTTGAACTGCTTCCTGAAGGTCCACAGTCTGGGCCAGCTCGTGCTCTATTGAGATGGTTGCAAGCCCAACCCAGCTTGCGGGTTTAACTCTTGGATCTGTGATTGCACCTCTCTGTTCTTTCCTCTCATGTTGGCACCATTATCGTAGCCCTGACCTCCCATGTCAATTATCGCAATTCCCGTATCTTCCAGCTTTTTAAGAAACACATTTGTCATACCAGCTCCTGTAGTGTCATCAATGTCAATAAATTCTAGAAAATGCTCTCTGACAGTCACCATTGCAGGGAATTTTTACTAGGTGCTGTTGTTGCTACAAAACGCACCATTAAAAAACTTTGTTCTGTATGGCTAATGTCAGATGTGCAGTCCAGAATAACAGAGTAATATCTTGCTGTCTTCAGATCTGCCGCATCATCTGTTTGACTTTTGTTGCCAGTAACTGTATGATCTCATTTTGAATTGTTTTTCCCAGGTAGTGGTGTGTGTAGATTCCTTGGATGGTGACTCTTCTTAGATGCTCCTGGAGTACAGCATCAAACTCAGCCATCAGCTCCACAGTTTTAAGGAAGTTTCCATTGTTTGGCATATACAGCTGATCTGAAGTGCCACTCAATGCTAGGTTTTGGGTAGCAAGCATTCTCACAATGACAATGAGCCTTTTCAGAACATTTTGCCAGTAAAGAGACTCTGATGCAATCTTCTCTTCATGCTGATTATCTATGGTGGCCTTTAACCTTAGTCTCATGATCTCAAGCTCTTTCCACCTATGGAATGCTCTCTGGTGATTTGCTGCCTTCTCATGGCATGCCAGATTTCTAGCCAGATTTTTCCAGTCCTTTGTTCCTGTAGAACCCAATGTGGCTGGAACATTAGACTGGAAGAGTTTGCAACAAAAACAGTATGCAGCATTCTGGGTTTTTGAGTACATAAGCCATGGCCTCTCCACTTCGTCACCATTGGGGATTTTATGCCAGTAATGTGTAGGATGGAAACTTCTATTTTCATTGTCTTTGGAGAACATGAAGTTTTTCACCTGCTGTGGCCCATGCAGTACTAGGAAGTCCCTCAGGTTATTGCTCAAGTGGGTCCACAGTCCTGGATTATCTAGATTTAAGGAACTAAACTCAGCAGCAGCTCTTTTTTGCGCCTCCACCACACTCTTCTCTGATATACACTTTTCTTCAGGAATGTGCATGCTTACATCCATTTGAGATGGAGATATGGATGCTGCAGTAGCTGTCAGTTCACCTGCACCCTGACTAACTGGAAGATCAGGCATCTCTTCACCACTCACATCCTCACTGGGGCAGAAGGCTCACCATGAACATTTGTGACTATGTATTTCAGGAGAGCGCCTTCCTGCTTAGATAGAAAAGCTTCCTTTGCTTTCTTTCTTTTTGTGAATGCTGCCCCAGAGAAGTGTTTTCTTCTTTCACTCATGACTGCTGTTCTGTTGAAGCAAGGGGACAAGTAAGCAGGCTGGTAGCAGGCCCTGAGTGAGGGAAAATATCAGCGTTTTAAAGGCCTAACTGGCTCCTACTACTTCAGTGGACTGCCTGTTCTCATCAAGTGGGTTCAGGGAAGCAGCAGGAAACAAGAAGCTCCCTGAGAAGCTGGTGTTAATCAGTCCAAACTCCTGGGGGTGCTAGAGAGGTACATAGAGAGTCTCCTCCTCCTCTCTCTCCCTGCAGCTCCTGCAGCTTTCTGTTATTCCCTCTCATCTTCTCTCCTGCCTGCCTGTTTATGTCTCTTGTGCCCTCCTTCCTCCAGCACAGCACTCCACCATCTCTGTGCATCTAGAGCAGAGAGAATACATATGCACCAGCAGCAGACACAGTTTTCTACACTCTGGATCCTAGTGGTGCCCCCCGGCCCCCACCATGGTAAAGCCAGCCCTGCATAAATAAGCTACAAATTGGGCATAATTAAAAATGGGAAAAGGACTTAAGCAGGAAGGAGAAAAAATAGATGCCAGCACATGATGGGTTACATACATTTTGTTACCTTGGTATATTGAATAATGGGATAAGTTTCGTAAAGTTAAAGGAGGTAGCTAGTTTTACCTATATAATGTAAATGAAAAAGGATGCTCTTTGGAAAACCATTGCTGGACTGCAGTTCAGCATCAGACTGCTAGAACTCTTACCCCTCTGTACGGTTGTGACATGCAGAGGCAACCACAGACGAGTGGATCCTGACGCTTTTGAGTGAAGTTTATCTGTGTATTGGGAATAGTGAACATAAATGGTTTGTTTGTCATATGTATTCTGTGTGTTTGGCTAATAAATAGATTTTTAGAGCACAGCCGTGTAAGGCTCTTTCATTGGGAAAGACTTGGGAATTGCTGACGCATCAAGACCCAAGTCCTGTGGGCAGCGGTGGGTACTGAAAAGTGACAAGGCATCTCTCTGTTTCTCTTCCCGCCCCCCTTATACACACATAAATTCCATCCTGCACCTAAGGAACCTTTTTGTCAAAACTGATACATTGACATGAAAAGTTTCAGTTTTGATTAAATTATGTGTTTCTGGAAAAAAAAAATTGGTCAAAAAAATTCCTGACCATCTCTACTCACTTTAGAGACTGAACCGAATGCCAGTGAAGTTAATAGGCCCTTAGATAGCAAGCACCTTGAACAGAGCCCCTATTACTGATTAGGGACATTTTTCACATGATAGATGTTCCTGTAGCACTCAGTCCTGCAAGGCACTGAGTACCTGTAACTCCCATCGACTCAAAGGGAATTGAGACCACTCACCACCTGGAAAGATCAGATCTTTACAAACGGTAGAAATAAAAACAATTTAATAAAACATGTAATAAATTCCATTCACTTCAGAAAAATACATTGTATGCCCAACCGTACTTCAGCACTAAAAGAAAGGCTAAGAGAGCACGTAACAAATTATTATAAAATTATCATTTTTTTCTTTCAATATCAATACCCGCTTGGACAATAGGTTCCTTCTCTCTTGTGATTTCTCAGAATTCACTAGGTCACAGTCACAACACAATTCTGCCTGAGCATAGACTCAGCCTCTGTTGGATCAGGTAAGGGGTGTTTTTAGTATATATTTTCTTCAAAGTGTTCTTCTAAATATTACTACTTATCCTGTGTGAGAGGATGATGATTAATCATAAAATACAAATAGCAAAGAAGGGGCTAAGCAGTTGTGACCTGGTAGAACCAATATGATGAAGTAAATAACTCACCAAAGTCCACGTGGTGGACATTGCCAGAGGTTAATAAATGTTTTGGGATTTGCTGCATTACTGCTGGTCAGATGCTATGCCAAGGTGATGCTGATCCTTTGAAGGGTGCATGTTCACAATGCATGATCACAATGCAATATGTCGGAACACTGATACATTGGGCAGCATGAGGAGCGTATTTTGTCTGATATACTTTGCATGTAAAATAGCAATGAGGCCATTAAAATATTTAGCTGCAAAATTCCCTTTCCTTCACCTATGGAAAATTTGTTTTTCATTTTTCAGCCCAAACATTGCTAGATGACAGTTGCTTTTTCTAGAAACAGCTATTGTTCTGGCACAGACAAAGTAGCCTTCATATGACCAAGAATATTTTCCAAGTGTTTTTAGTAGACTGAATTATTTCATTTTTACTTCATCTAGAAAAAAAAATTCCCAGGTAAATATTGATTACTGTACAAGTTTTCATTTTGGAGATTTTACAAATCCTCAACCTGAAGAATCAATTTTCATAGAAAAGAATTTATTCTGCTTTACGCTACTCTCTTTCTCACAAAAAGGTTTGAAATACTCAGAACTCATGGAAATCAGCTCTTTGCTTAGTGACAGATGTGCCAAGGATTTACAACTATTAAGCATAACAGGGAGCTATGCAAGTGAGATGTGTTAATCTAATTTAACATTTTTAAAATAAAGTAAGCAGTCCTAACTTTATTCTCAATAACTGAAAGGCCTTTAGGTTTCCAAACCTGAAGAGGTTATTCATAGCAGCAATACAGTAATTAATAGCAGTTACAATCTGGATTCACTCTGTTACACATTATTTACAATTTTAATCTACTTCACCATTAGGCTAATTGGCAAGCTACAGATAAAATACATCATATTCTCACCGTTTCAACCCATCATCTTGTCATTGTTACTCTGGGGGCTGTATTTTGAAGAGACAGGAATAGTACCTTGCAAACTGATGTGTCTTGTGGTATTTCTAAAATTAAGCATGCAGTTGGGAGTTAAATTAAGGTCTGACCTTGTACAACTGTAACATTAGCAGACTCCACCCCACAGGAAAGTATTACGCATGACTTCCCTAGAATCTCATCAAAAGTAACATAAGGTTTGACTGGTATAATAAGATTATCTGTCCCGATTGGTTCAAACAACTCTTTTTTAAAAAAATAAATGATCTGCAAACTTAGTTTCACTAGTTATATTAACAACATTTAGTAACATATATACATATAGTTTTAAATGAAATAAAATTAAAAAAAGATTTAGCTGTCTACAACAAGTGATCACATTATGGCATGAAGTATCTGCCAATTTATTACTATTTAAACTTTTTTAGAGTTTTGGTGTGCCTAATGTGATGCCAAGCTTTACAGATTCAGTGTCAGCCAATTCTTAGTCTTTGATGAGATTTTAATAATTTCCATTATAACACAGAAGCTGGAGACACAGCAACATAGTCACTGTTGACAAGTCTAACTAAGAAGCTCTGAGTAATATCATCAAAGACATTAGTACCTAGTAAATTAAACCAGCCATGGGGCAAGTGGGAAACTTATTTCTCCACTTATTTTATTTAACTACAAAAACATCATACTCTGATGGAAAATGAGGTTAAGTCCTCTTTTTTTCATACCCATTTATTCAGATAGACAGATTGAGACACAAGTATATGCAAGTAAACTAAAACGAGAGACTAGATCATCCCAGTTTATAAACAAGGACCATAATCTTCCAGTACCTCTGCCTTTGCTTTAAACAGTCTGATCAAATTAATTTTATTAGACTGTAAGATCTGTGGCTATGTCTACACTGAGAAATTTAGGTTGACTTTACCAAGTCAACTTTACCAAGTCAACTTTAAGTCAACCTTATTAAGTCGACTTAGAGAGTCCACACAGGACTCTTAAGTTGACTTAAAGATGGCCTTACTAAGTCGATGTAGAGAGTCTACACTAGACTCTCTAAGTTGACTGGTTAGGTCCAGGGGGAGGAAAGGAGCCTTAGCTCCCCAGGATAGGGGGGTTCATCCTGGGGAGAGCCAGCAAGCCCCAGAGCAATCCGAGGGAGAAGGGAGCGCGGCGCTCCCTTCTGGCCCAGACCACTTGGCTCCCTTCTGGCTGGACTGCTCAAGTCCCCGGGCAGAAGGGAGCCCTGCGCTCCCTTCTAGCCAGGACCAAGCAGTCCCTGCAGTCCCAGCCAGAAGGGACCACTGGGCTCCCTTCTCTCTGGGACCCCAGCAGTCCCAGCAAGAAGGAAGCCAGCAGCTCCCCTCTGCCCAGGACTCCCACGGGGTCCCAGCTAGAAGGGAGAATCGGGCTCCTT